>JAHWFP010137449.1:0-12266 GCA_023313725.1 Lithobius niger | reverse complement strand
GAGGCTTTTATAATTTGAGGAGTTGACTTGTAAACAGCAACTCTGGGAGGTTTAAGGCTCTGTTTTATCACTTAGAAACAAAACTGTGAAACGGTTGATCTTTCATGCGTGTTTGAAACATACTGTTTGATAGATTGTAACCAGCCGAGGCTGTTCAATCTTGCGGACGACTCTGCGGAGCGTTCAGTATTGCTTTTTCTATTCGAAAAATTAAGTGGTTGTTTTATTCTGAAACACAAACGTCGTTTTAGTCAAAACTTGTGAAAACGAATTACATGTTGTAAATTCAAACCTTGTGCTTTTAAATACTTTATTTCAAAAGCTTCCGTGCAAACTAAATGTAAAGTGTTATTTTTATATTCTCTGATGTTATAATAAAAACCAGGAGTTTTTAACTTCAGTTCGTTTGCTAGTCGATTAACTGTTTACGTGTAAATAAATATGTAAACCATTTTTAGTTTATCTCTTGATAAACGGTTAAATTTCCATCGCTGGTGGCAGTGAAATACCAGCAGTATTAAGGTTCGGCCCCTTTAATTTAGGACCCTGCGCTCCATCCCCCATGCTGGGACAGTAGCCCTTGCTGTGCTTATGCCGTAAAAGTCGCAATAATCACCGCAACACCTTAAGCTGAATCTCCGTGTCAAACCAGGAAACAGGAGGCGCTACAAGCACCTGTGCCGTCGTAGCGTCTGCCGTTACAACAAGCTAGTAGTAGCATTCGGATGGTCGCTGTCGGGTTTTAGAGGAGAACTAAAACAAACATATATACACTAAAATTTGTGTCCGTTAGAATGCCAATGTCGAATTATTTCGGACTAATGGTAGCGTTTCTGGGGGAAAAAGAATATACAAAAAGGTTGAAAAATGGTTAAATAATGTAGCTTAGTTAAATGCTATAACGCATTTAGTTAAGTTGGATGTTTAACGTTAAACTTAAAAGACAAAAATCGATCGTTGTGGACATTTTTCATGAGGCTTGCGGCCGACAAACATAATAAAAAATATCACACTTGAAATGGTTGTCTGTATCCACATGTATGTGAGGTTAGTACCAAAGGCATCCCCTCCTAATTCACAACTAAGCTAGTGTTTGTGGGCTTTTTGCCCTAAAATAGAAACAATAAAATAGAAATACAAAGATACAAGTCTTCAATAATGGCGGCTATGATGAAGGAGCGCTACAGTTGGTTTTGGGTGATTTTCATTTGTTGATTGTGGATCTTCTAGATTGAATTTTCAGATTTGGTCTTCCTCAAGAGGTAGATATTATTGCAGGCTATTAAATGGTGAAGAGTTTGACCGATTTGGCCCATTATTGAGAAAACGACGAAAGTTCTAAAATCGAGGCATTTGGGCTCACAAAGAAAAAAAATTTTCTTCGTTTAGCAAAACGAAGGTTTTTCGGCGGTCCACGTTTACACTACGACTAGAAGGTGCGAGCAGGGCCAACAATCAAGGGTGATGCAGTTGAGGATTTTTAACTTGTTTACATGACTATTTGTTGACTTTTATATCAAGCATAGCATGTCCTAAATGGCTGTGAAGAAATCGATCGTCTCGTAGCCTGGGCTTTTACGTGATTAAAATAAGTTATTCTATCTGGTACTAATGCTGCCACCTTGATGGGTTGTTAACGTTACGAGCTAAGCTGAGTTCGTTAAATAAAAATATCCATTAAATAACTAACTATAGCCTAGTAATTAAAATCAAAGTGAATTTATGAGAAGTCTCAAATTATGTTTCAAACTCTTGGTATATGCATAATGTTAATGTTTTCTGCATTTCTTATCTTCAATTAATTCACAACTACGTTAAACCGTTTGTAGTGTTGCAACACGGAAAGAATGGTAAAAATACATCACATTTCCCTGTGATGTAACCAAAAGCTAAATGCGTTAAAGAAAAACATTAGCAGTAAAATAGGGGTAGGGAAGCACAGTAGGAACATGTTTATAAGCTATAATGTTTTATTTACGAAAACTGTTAAAATGGGATTAGTTTTTAACGATAACTTGGATATAACATTTTGGTTTTAAAGACACTTTCGTGAGCTATCATAACAACTGTACATATGTGTACATACCAGTGGCAGAGCTAAGATTATCTGAAGGAGGTGGGCATTGCTCCATGTCAATCCATTGTCAATTTCAGGTCTGGGGGAGCATTTTAAGCTGCCTCAGAGGAGATCTTGGGCAGGGTCTATGAAACTTTTAAATTTTTAGTGTTTTTTATTGTTTTTTATTGTTTTTTCTGGCTTATAGAATGTGTGCTTGTAGACCAGTTTAGGCCTAAAACAACCGCTATTGTGAAAATATTCATTCAGAACTCTTGGGGCCCCCCCCCCCCCCACCCATATAGGGACTAACACCACACACCGACTGCCCAATTATTTAAATTGTATACAGAAAACAAAGCTACTCTTAGAACCCCATTAGGCAACACAGACTTGTTTGACATCAGTAATGGTCTCAAGCAGGGCTGCATTCTCACTTTTTTTCTCTGTATATTAACGACCTGAAAGAGGTACTAAAAATGAAATGTACGGGTATTGATATCGGCCATAATGAAAAAAATTGCATCGTGCTTTTGCTGACGACATGGTGCTAGTTGCTGAATAAAGCTGTTTTGTATTCTGCATGGGTGCCTCACTGAGTCGGACAGTGGACCTTTCCTAGTTCTGCACCCCATGACTAGCCAATTACTCAAAACTGACTCCCTTAGGGTAGAGGTGAAAAATTTTCATCACTTCTTCGATTTTTCATTTGTGATTAAGTAAACAAACAATTTTTGAAGGTCAACATAAAAATGTGTTGGTCTAATTTTTTTGTCTCCATTCGTAGCATGAAAACGACATTAAAAAAAATATTAATTTTAGTGCTGAAAGGGGGTGCGACTGCACCCAGTGCACCCACCGAAATCCGCCACTGGTACATACCTGTATAAAACTTAAAACATGTCTGATTTCTTGTCAGTTTTGATTTATTAAAACTCATTTTGGTACTAGTTGTACATTATCACATGATAATTTCTATGCTATGCGTAGGGGCCCTGAAAGTCTGCCTGCCACTGAATATTTAGTGGTGCAGACTGCAGCAGACCGTCCTTTGCTGGCTCAGTTGGGTCCTACTCCAGCACCAGGTTCTCAAGCTAGTTCATCGTTTAATAGTCCAACAACTGCTAATATGCCGTCAACATTTACTGTACAAACGGGTCGTGGAACAACCGTGGTAAGTATATTTTTGTCGTATCACTTTTGTTTTGCAACGACTTTATGTGTGTGGTAGTGTTATTGTTGTTAATTCATTCTAATAAAAAAAATGTAGCTTTTGATGTCGTGTCTGCCATGTAACTCTACCAGTGATTGTAAGTGCTATTGCAAGTCATTTTATTCTTAAGTGCAGTATCAGTATTATCACTCTGAAGTTGGCATCAATGAAATTACATCATGCAGAATTTATTTTTCATTATTATGCAAGTTACTGACTAGTCGTTAACCCTATATCCATCCTTTTCTGTTTTTGTTTTTTGAAAAATTGTTCTAGTGTGCTGTTTGATGATGTAGCTTGTAACGTAATTGTTTCATGTCACTGGAAAGCTTATGCAATTAGGCTATTAATATGCCGTTTAAACCCCCCCCCTCCCCTCAAATAAAAACCATGACAGTGTCTTGAATTGTAATGAAACCTGTTTCTTTTTTATAACAGCAGTATCAGAATTAAGAGTGGCGGTTTATTGGTTTTACACAATAAGAAAGTTTTCTGCATTTTTTCATCCATATTTAAAGAAAAAGAGACGGTAGCTCTTGAATCTGGACAGGACAAAAAGCCATGTTAATTTTTTTTGTGCGAGAAAAATACTGTTGCTGCACTTTTGAGATATGCTAGTGCCTCAAAACTAATGCTTCTTGCCGTTTCTATCTTTATTTGTTTTTCCTACTTGCTGCTTTCTACTGTTTGTGGACTTTATTAAAACATTTCTTCAGCTGAAAGGGGTCCCAGGGGCTAATAATCCCCACTTTTATCAATATATTGTTGAAAGAAGTCGACATTTATTGAAGCCGGTGAGTTGCTCATGATTCTGTGCAGTATCGAATGAGTATGCTGCATGTTGACTTAATTTCTTCACCAGCTATCGTGAATGTGTCTGCACTTTTCTACTTTTAAGTTTTTGTTAACGTTTAATAGTTTTAATTTTGCGAGAATTATTCTGCATGATCACATACTACAACACTTAGCATTACATATACTATTTGTTGCTGCACTAACTGATTGTAGATAGTAATCAACAAGTGGTTTAGTACTTACAGAATAATATATTGAAACAAGTATATGTATGAATGAAATTTGATTTTATAGGATTACTTTTATAAGTGCACTAAAATATCTACCGCATTATTTCAATGAGTTAAATTTGTTATATATGGGTTTTGTACATTTTTGTTTATATTCTTTCCCGAGTATACAATTTGCCTTACAGATGATGAAGCATAAGGTTGACGGAGTACGAAGGATGAGCTCACATCCAATTCTTCCTCTGTGTAAGTACCATTATGCAGTATTCTGTATTTCTGCGAATCTAAGTAGAACCTTCAAAAAATATATTTTAAATTCAAATGACCATTTGCCATTTCAAGGATAGTATGAAGATTACGATAGAGACAGAGCTAGGATATGAAGCCGAGAGTCTCCGGACCGATGTGGAGGTCCTTACAGGATCTTGCAAGATCTTGTAAGTTCTTGTAATGTCGTGCAGGATCCTGTGCAAGTTCTTGTAATATCATGCAAGATCTTGCAGGTTCCTACAAGATCCTACCAAGATCTTGAAGGATCCTGCAAGATATTGATAGGATCCAGCAGAAATTTAGGATCCTTCAGGATCCTGTAAGATCTTGTGCAGGGTCCTGCAGAATCTGTGTAAGATCCTACACGATCTTGGTAAGATCCTGCAGGGTCTTGTGCATGATGCTGCAAGATCTTAATAGGATCCTGCAGGATTTAACAAGATCTTGGATAGCATCTCCACATGGGAGACCAGAGAAATAATAAACGGAGCCGACCATCAGAGTCCCCTCCCAGATACACCACATGTTATTCCACTGCGTGGTCCTCAAGGAATAAGGAGGGGGAAGGGATGTCATCATGAAAAGTCTGATTCAAGCAACCATACTGAAGACAAGTAAAATCACCTGCTATTTAAAAAAACATCAATTTGAAAATGTCGTAAAGATGGTTTACCTTTACCTTCCCTCAAACTTTCATATCTGTCGCTGCTTCCGCAGTCACATATATTGTTTAGGTCTCTTCTGGATGCAGGTGGAATATTCAAGAGATGGAGACAATCAGATCTTGGTGAGGAAAGATTTCCCAAGACACAACGCAAAGAAAAGAGAAATTTTCTTCAGGTCGGCTAACCATGGAGCACCCAAATCCAAGAACTATTGCACGTACAAGGAGCTGGAGGTACTACTGGAAGAAGGGGGGGAATGAGGCTTAATGGCGGGTCGACAGCTTGGTCATTAGCGCTAACCTCAGTCACAGTGCAGTGGTCCGGATTGCCACTGCACATTACAGAGATATTATTCAAACCCCTAATCTAAATCTTGGTATACATCTGTACCTCCTGCAAAAATTGAAAAACAGCGGACAGGAGGACAGACTTATCACCCAATTGATGCGCAACGTCATGCGGAAGATGGAAACGACAACGAACACCATCAAGATGGCGACAATCAACAAGGAAGTGCTGAACCGTAAGTGGCCGCCGACATCAATAACATTCAGGAGGGTCAACCCCCCTCAAAAGGAAACAGTGAGTAAACCGAGTGTGACCAATGCGCAAACGGGCCAACACCACTTCCTCACGGCGACTGCGGCGACACGCCGAGTGCCATTCCTCAACAGTGCCTTTAATAGCAAGTAATTTATTACCGTCCTGCCGTCCCACAAGGCTTGCCAAAAAGCGTGTACCCTCAGACGCAGAGTTGGAAAGGCGTCCGAGGGAACAAGGCTGAGATCCCTTCCGAGAGGGCCAGAAAGGGCCCCTTTTGCTGCAGAATCCGCTTGCTCATTTCCACCTATCCCAACATGGCCCGGGATCCAGCAGAAAAGCATGGTTTTCCGCTGGCCAGGCAAGCGGAAAAGCAAAGCTTGGGCACGTTGTGTCAAGGGGTTCTGAGGATTGTAATTCGCCAAGGACTCCAGGGCACTCATGGAATCGCTAAAGACAATGAAATGGGTGCCCTGAAGGTCAAGAATCCATTCCACCGCCAAACCAAGAGCCAAAAGCTCTGCAGAAAACACAGAATAGCCTGATGGAAGGCGATGGGCAACCGTTACTCCCTTACACACACAAGCACACGCCACGCCAACGCCCGACTTCGACCCATCAGTAAACAGCCGCTGATAACCGGCGTACTGGGAACACAGCCGCCGGAACTCCTGCAAGTACCTTGCTGGTAGAGTGGAACCCTTCGGGAGGGATGCCAGAGCGAAAATGAAAATGCCACTCGGGACAAGCCAAGGGGCCACTGGCATCCCCCCAAGCCTCAAGACGCAGGGCATTTCAAAGGCCTTCTCCTGACAGGACTGCTGGAGCCTATCGCAGAAATCACCCTTACCCACCCTGCGTCTACCGACTCGCAAGTTTGGCCCAAAAACCATGGACCAAGCAGGACTGAATTCCACAGCAAACGCACAGCATACTGAATGGCAAGCTTCCGCCAACGAATGGCCAAATGAGGCTCCGAGGCCTCAGCATAGAGGCTGACCACTGGAGAAGTTCGAAATGCCCCAGTCGTCACACGCAGGCCACTGTGATGCACAGTGTCCAACATCTGGAGAGTCGAGTCACTAGCCAAACCATACACCATGCACGCATAATCAAGTTTGCTGCGGACAAGGGCTCGGTAGAGGCGCAACATGGCAGTGCGATCGGCACCCCATGAAGAGCCCGACAGAACCCGCAAGATGTTAAGTGCCCGCAAAGACTTGTCTTTAAGTTCGCGCAAGTGTGGAAGCCAAGATAACCTGGAATAGAACACCAGACCCAGGAAACGTGCCTGTGGGACAACAGGAATCTGTGCCTACCCCAAGTACAGGCAAGGATCTGGGTGCAATGTTTGTTGGTGGCAAAAGTGAACGCACACAGTCTTGTCCGGAGAAAACCGGAAACCATTACTGACCGCCCAGGTCTGGACTTTGTTAATCGCTAGCTGTAGCTGCCGCTCGCAGGTGTGCATGCGAGCTGCCCGAAAGCGCAGGCCGAAGTCATCTACAAATAATGACTGGGGAACAGCAGCTTGCTGAGCAATGGGGTTGATCCCTATAGCAAACAAGATGACACTAAGAACACCTCCTTGAGGCACACCATTCTCCAAGACAAACGGGTGGGAAAGAGTCGCCCCGACACGAACGTGAAAAGAACGGCCTGAGAGGTAAGCGGAAGCAACAGTGGCATCTGTCCCCTCAAGCCACAGTTATAGAGATTACAGAGAATCCCATATCGCCAGATCGTATCATAAGCCTTCTCCAAGTCAAAGAAAACCTGAACCAGATGTTGACGCTGGCGAAAAGCCTCCCTCACATCCGATTCAAGGGCAACCAGATGATCGATGGTTGACCGAAACCGTCGAAAGCCGCACTGGGACGCAGATAAGAATCCGCGTGATTCCAGCACCCAGACCAACCTCTCACTGACCATCCGTTCCAGACACAGCTAGACAGAGCGATTGGGCGATAACTGGAAGGAGCAGTAGGGTCTTTGCCCGGTTTCACAATCGGGATGACCACTGCTGTCCTCCACGCTGCTGGAACAGAGCCTTCTGCCCACACACGGTTGAACATCTCCAGCAAAAACTGCTGGGAGGCAAGAGGTAGATGTTTCAACAGCTGATAGTGAACATCATCAGGCCCTGGGGCGGAGTCATGCAACTTGGACAAATCTGAAACAAATTCCTGCCTGGTAAACGGTAAATTGTACCGGCACAGAAGAAATCACGGAATTCGCCACCTTCAGCTGTGAAACCGGGGAAGACAGGTTCCTCCCCGAGATCTGGCGCACCTTCCGCCACACCTGCTGAGAAGACCTGGAGCGCGTGATCGACGAAACATAAGCTGCCCACGAAGCACGTCTAGCCTCACGGATGACATACCTGGCACGGGCACGACAGCGCTTAAAGGCTACAAAGTTGTCAGTAATTGGGCTGACCGTAAATGCACGCAACGCTCGCCGGCGGGCCTGGATGGCCCGCCCGCAAGCAGGCGTCCACCACGGAACAGGAACCCGCCGCGGCTGTGTGGACGTACGCGGGATAGTAGCATGAGCAGCAGCAAGGACCACGTCAGCGAAATGAGTGGAAAGTTCATCCACATCAGAAAAGTCCTCAACCGCACGCTGAAATACAGCAGCCTCAGCAAAAGCTGACCATTCAGCACGTTTAAGCGCCCACCGGGCTGGCCTGGAAGCCACAGAACCCGCTTGTGTTGTGGACAACACAACGGGGAGGTGATCGCTTCCATGCAGATCGGCAGTGACAGCCCAAGTAAAGTGAACTGGGATGGCCAGCGAGCAAAAGGCTAAGTCCACCGCTGACCAATTGCCCGTGGCCAGGTTACAGTCTGTCATGGCTCCATCGTTCAGGATGCAAACGGACCTCCTCTGCATCCACTCCTCAAGGATCCTCCCCTTGTTGTCAGTATTAGGTCCTCCCCACTGGACATGGTGGCTGTTAAAGTCGCCCAGCAAGAGGAACGGGGCAGGAAGCTGGCGAACCAGGTCTTCCAGGTCACCAACCCCAAAGACCTCATCCGGTGGTAAATAAACCGAACAGACAGTAATATCGAATTGAAAAGAAACTCTAACTGCTACCGCCTGAAATCTAGTGTGCAGAGGCACACTGGCATGCAGCTGAGAGTGTTGAACCAGCACTACAACACCATGTGCACGTGGCACAGGGTCTGCATCCAGACGGCAGACAGAGTAACCCCTAACAACCGGATCATCCGACGCCTTTAAGCAAGTTTCCTGAAGGCAGCAGCACAGAGGTCGCCAATGCGACAAAAGCAGCCGCAGCTCTTCAGCATGGGTCCGATAACTTTGACAGTTCCACTGAACGATGGTATGCGCAGGCATTAGGGCGGGCTTACGACCACATCATCCTCCTCAACTCCTCCTCTGGGCGATCTGAAAACATCTGACTCCTCACCCGAATCGAAAGATGGAGTGAGGGTCAGAACGAAGTTGTCCTCGGAAGGAGGAAAAAGTTCCGGAGAAGTAGAACAGGAAGTGTCTCCCTGCTCCATGGGCAAAATTGTATCAAGATGTTGAGGGGACGCAACGGACCCCTCAGCAAGCTGGCCGTTCAACGACCGTTTCACCTTCTCTCCTGTTGGCGACGTCCTCACGGGTGGCGTCGAGGCTTTACCAGCAGGAGCCTTCTTCTTCAACGATTTCTGTGGTTCATTCCGGGCAGGCGGAGGCTTAGCTGAAGCTTTAACCTGCCTGGGAACAGTCGGAACAGTTGCAACAGCAGGAACAGCAGCAGGAGCAGAAGCATTTGCAGGCTGGGCAGATGTCGACGGCACGGCAGCAACCGGGTCCGAAGGACCCAAAAGACCCTGCAGAGATGGATGTTGCCGGGTCAACAAAGTAACAAGCATGCCTACCGTCCTCGTTAAAGACCTGAGCTCAGCGCACAAATCCGCCAAATCAGCAGACTCACTAACGGGGCCAGGCAATGGCGCACTGCACACCTGGGCAAAAGATCGTGATATCTTCGGCGCCGATAGTTTGGCTTTCTTCCGGGCCTCCGAGTAGGAAAGCCCGTCCTTTACCTTCAATTCCTGAACACGACGTTCCTCGACATAAACACGGCAGTCCCGCGAAGAGGCCTGGTGCTGACCACCGCAGTTGACGCACTGCTCCGGGCCAGCACAGTCAGCGCCTTCATGGGCTGCCTGAGCACAGGAAACACAGGTAGGCCTACCCTTACACGAGCCACTGGTATGGCCGAAGTGTTGACAGCGGAAACACCGAATCGGATTCGGCACATAACTCCTGACCTTCAAGCGCAAGTAACCGGCAGGTGCTGCGGTGCAACTGGCGTATCAAAGGTCAGGAAAAAGGTGTCAGTTGGCTGGGCACCATTCTCGCCTTACCGTGTCAAACACCTCGCAGCCGTAACATCCTGTGACCTGAGTTCGTCCAGGATGACATCATCACTGAGACCCCTCAAATCAAAGCATGTCACGACCCCCTTGCTGCTGTTCAAAGTACGATGCGGCTCGACATGCACTGGGCATGACCCCAGTGCACTTGCTTTCAAAAGCCTCTTCGCCTGACCATCGTCTGCAACTTCCACAAGGTATCCCCCAGCACGGAGCCTAGAGACACTCTTCGGATATGAACCACAGATCCCCTTTAGTGCTTCGTGGACAGCGAATGGACCGAGTTGTGTAACATCTCGGCCCTCTCCTGTCACCACCAGGAACTTCGGGACTTGGTCCCGACTTTTACTGACGTCTGGTAACTGGGCATCAAGCCCAACCATCTCTGGTTCCCTCCTCTGGCGCTTGCTAGTGCGGCGAGGAGGGGAAGAATTTTTGACGGAAGAAATATTTTCGGGGGAGGGGGGGGAAGTAGTTGCCATGGAGAGCAAAAAGAAGTCGCGGCGGTGCGCCCCCCCAGAAAAGAAAACCCCGCGCGGCACTCGGGTGATGCAGGGCCGGAAGCCGCATATCCAGGGCCCTGCACCAGGAAGCTTACACCGCCATCTATCTCGGTGAAGTGGCAGCCTAAGCATGCCGAGAGGCGAGGCCACCAAGGAAGCCGTACACACCACCCCCGTCGATAACCCAAACAGTTGGGGTCCGTGATGCAGATGGATACAGAACAAGCCGCCTCCCCTCATCGACTGGACCCGAAAGGTCATAGCCGATTGACCTTAGGCCGGCTCGCCCAGGCCACCCGTTCTCCGGAATAAGGAGCCAAAGCTTGAAAGCATGGATCTCCGCCTCCACGGATTACTAGGTTGCAGCACACGGCCAACATGCTGGGGGATGAGGATGAAAAGCCCAGTGGCCAGAATGGGCAAATTGGAATCATACCCAAAAGGGGATTCAAACCGCCAAACATCCTCTAAGCAGCCACCCCTGGCCCGGTTTGTCTGGATGTCCCTTCACATCTTTATGACTAGTGCTCGCGACGGGTGTTAAACCTGCCCGCCATACACACTGTAGGCGCACTTGCAAACCGTAGTGTTGAGGTTGCTAGTGTTAACGACGGACCAAAAACCCTCCGTCATGCAGACCCTTGGCACACTAGCAGACCGTGATCTTGGGTTCCCTTTTAGTCGCCTTCTACGACACGCAGGGGTACGGTGGGCTTATTCTACCCCCAGCCCACAGGGAGGTACTGGAAGAAATGTCTGTGGAGTATGACTAATGTCTTCCAAAACCAAACACTATCAGGACCCCACTGAAACAGTCGAAATCTTAAGAAAAACTTCTTAGATTAGGACTCGGGGCGATCTCGCATGCCGGATCGGAATGGGTCGGTTTCATTTTTTTGACTTCGGATCCGGTTTCGGTTTTCATGCCAACAAAACCGCGGTTTCGGTATCAGTTTTTGCTACCCTCCGCCCCAACCAAATAGTTCTCGTTTTTTTCTTGTAACAGTAGTTTTACTAGCTTTTAACTCGTTCCTGCTTTCACTTTCAGCAGCGTCATAGACCATGGTTCTAGCTGTGACACCATTCTCCCCTACTATTTTCTTTTTAAATGAGTAGGAGCTTTGCTGTGAATTCTACGTAGAAAATTTAATATTAAAAAATTCAAAACAATAAATCAATCTTTTGATTTTTTTGAACACCGTACGAAAAACCAACTCAAAATCCGAACCGGTTTTCATCAAATCCGAAAATTCGGTTTCGGTCACTTACCTATCCCTAATGCCAGATTGGCGGCTTCTTGTGGCTGCTGCTGCTCTTGTCATTTATGAAAACTCTAGTTGAGCTACAGGACCAGGCAATTCTCCATGAATGCCTAGCAATCGATTGGGATGTCTGCTTCTTAGAGAGTGCTGTGCTAAGAAGACGGGACACATACCTCAGTGGAGCTCCAACAATCACCATGGGTAATCTGAGATTGCTGCAGTTTCACTAATCGGATAAACTGTACAACAGAGAATTTCTGAGCATTGCTCCAGAATTGAAAGATAAAGTCAAGCCGCCTCCAAAGAAAGGTGGACCCCAGAACAAACAGAAGGGA
>JAHWFP010137448.1:0-27849 GCA_023313725.1 Lithobius niger | reverse complement strand
GAGTGAATGCACAAGTAGAATTATAAACACAAACAACCTAGTCCTTTAAAAACCGTGACCATTGGTCATTTGTAGCTTTGTTTTAATAAATGCTGTGTAAGTCGATCCACCACTAAATTTGTAACGTTTCTGGATACAATATTTATAAACCGAAATGTAGACAGTGTAGTCTGCACACAAAAAGAGTGTTGGTTACCAAATAGAAAAAAGATGCCTCAACTTGTCCATTACAGCACTATTAATGGAAAGTTTCTCTTTATATCGTCAAAGAAAATAAGAAAGGGAAAAAAAATGTGCACCCAATAGTGGAATAGGACAGTATTCCTCGATATTTCGTTCGGATGAACTTATTCAGCAGGGGTAAAATCTCCCTTATGCGTTTTACTTCCTCTTGAAGAAGGCATTATTGAGGAAATACTGAGGAGTACTGCCCTATTCCACTAGTTGGGTGAGAATTTTCGCTCAAATACAAAACCAAAAATACTCTCAGTACGATGCTTTGCGAATTTTCGATCTGTGTTAATTTCGGTCTCTCCATGCTTCTTCAGGCTTCCTTTCCTGTACTTGCTTCTGTTTTACATTGCCACGAGTGCTAATGTTTTTGATAATGCGTGGAAACCGTTACTCACTGTACTTCTCTCGTGTCGTCTGCTCAACGCTCGCACGATTCCTGAAGAAGATAGTAGAGACCGAAATTAACAACACTCAGACTATTAGGCCTACCGAAAATTTGCAAAATACCGTACTAAGAGTATTTTTGAATTTGAGCGTTACATTTGTGATCGACTGATTTTGAACATTCAAAGTAGAAGATGGTTAATTTTTTCAGTGAGAATTTTGTTCTTTATCTAGCCGCCAAGTAATAGTAGATCGTCCGATTGTAGACATCCGAATGTGAAAAAATGATTGTTGATGAATCAAGGGGCTACAGCGACTAGATAGCGATTGGTCTTCTGTACAGTTCCTCCACTTCCAATGTTGAGGCGCACACCTCTATCGTGCACTACAACTGCTATCTCTATTATATAATCTAAAAACTGTAACCATCAGAATTGCCCGTTACAAACGTGTTAGCTTTTAAGCTAATTTTACGTTTTAGGCATTATTGTCAGCGTTTAGGCCTAATTAACAACTTTAATTTCGTAAGTAGCGACTAACGGAGATTTGGATTGTATACAGTAAGCCTATTCATTTTTGCAACACGGTATGCCTCCGCGCACACAATTACAGTGTTACAACGTAATGCGCAACGTAGCCTAATATAGATCAGTGGTAGTAGGGATGGGACAGGAGAAACGCGCAGCAGCGACTCGTAGCAACTATTGACGTTGCCATGGTAACGTGATTTTAGATCTAATTTTCATTTTTTAGGCCTAATTTTTTTAACGGTAGTTTTAGCTTCGTAAGTAGCAGATAGGCCTAATCAGGAACAAATGAACATGTTTGTTTTCTTTCCCCTCGCCCCCGGGGCTCGTTTTATTGGCTCCTGGCCTAATGGAGAATTTGGTTAGATCGTAAGCCTATTCATTCATGCAACAATGCGACAAGACTCTTTTAAACGAAGCTAAAATGTTTTTGTTTTTACGGCTGTGTTAACACAAATCTTACGGATTTCAATTCGACGATGAAATGTTATTTTATTTAATTACGTCGAAGAAGTCTATTGGCTATAAGGAGGCAACGATGTTTTAATTTGCCATGTTATTTAACTAACTATTGACACTGAATCGAACGTTGTGAACAGTGGTCATCAATTTCTGGTACCGTTGCGAAGTTGAAAAGAGCAACGGACTGACGGACGGACAAAGTCGTTTCAATAGTCTTTTCAGCCGGTACGGCTGTACAGAAGACTAAATAAGGCGACCGCACTAGCAGACTGTGTCTTTTAACTGAAACCAACTTATACGCGATTTCAGCATACTGGTGTAAATTTCCCATGCGGCACAAATCTTTGCAAATCGTTTGAATCAGGTGTCTTGGGTCCAGTAACACAGAAAACCTCAACACGAAAATGTGGGAACGTGTTCTTTATGGAGAAAAAGTGTCCTCGATAACGTTGAGTGTTACTAATAACTAGCTAATCACCAGGCTCCCATGCTAATTCTCATAGGGTATAAAGACACCTCTACAGCTCATTACGGAAAGTTGCCAGATCTAAATTTCGGCAGACAGGTACAGCGTCATATGGGGAAGTACCTTTTTCTAAAATGGGGGTTGCAGCTAGAAGCACGTGGCCCTGAAGTGGCTCGTAACTGAAAAATTATTGTTGTAACCATTGTTTGTATTGTCATCCAACTGTAGATTATAACATGCTTAAGTGTTACACGCTTATCGTTTCAGTACTTAATTGTCAGAATGCACTGTTTTTGCAAATAAGTGGTTCACTAAGAGACAGAATATCTTTATCTTTTATTGCAAAGGCTTGGTCGTTTTTTTTTTTTACAGTACACGAATCCAAACTGAATTATCTTCCCCACGACGATAAAAGGGACAATTTTGCTGGAAAGTAGATTAGAAAACAAAATGCACATTGTCAGCACAGGTGGGAACGTGTTCTTTATGGAGAAAATGTGTCCTCAATATCGTGACGGAGACATTTTATGTACGTAGACTTACTGTTCTTACAGTCCGGTGCGAGTGGCGAGTAATTTTAAACAGCTGGTGAGTTGATTGGTTTTAGTAATCTTCGTCTGCCACCAGAATATTACAACTGTACAAACATTTGCCATTCCGTGAGTTTGTAGTATGTGTTCATGATTGAATGATTAACGTTAACCTCGGGAGGGCCAAGTGAAGGGGGATGCGCTGATTTAGTGAGCGAAGCAAACGAAAATCAGCGTTTGTTAGCCAGTACGCTAAAAAATCGGGTTAAATAAACTTAAGCATGTGAAACATAGGCATACAATAAGCCAGCCTGTGTCCATTTGGCTGGTGTAACGGCTAATTAGGCAATGGCAAACGTAAAAATTATGAATTAGAAAATTTATAGACACTCCAGACAAAAAAGGTGAGGTGACTATTACACAGTGGAATTCTCTGTATTCACAGGCCTGTGAAAGTTGTGATATCCACCCAAAATCAAAACTGGTATAAGAGCAGCCGCCAAGTTTCCAAAAAGGGTCGGCCTTTCAAAGTAGTGGTATTCAACTAGGGAAAGGCCGACAAGGTTAATCATATTAGCCAAGTTAATCGCACCTACTAATAGTTCGAAAGTTAAATGAAAACTTGAAGATTGCTACCGCTAGTAGCAATCTTCTAGTTTTCATTTAACTTTCGAACTATTAGTAGGTGCGATTAACCTTGGCAGCCTTTTCCTGGTTGAATATCACTACTTTGAAAGGCCAAACCTTTTTGGAAACTTGGCGGCTGCTCTTATACCAATTTTAGTTTTAGGCGGATTAAGTATTACAATGACTGTACTCCAAAGACGTAGATAAGTTGTTAAAGGAAAATGGGTCTCCAAAATTGATGTGGATCACACCATATTTGAAACGGAGGAACCTGTGCTTAAGGGAAGTTGAGAAGGTGCGATGGAAGTGAAATTCTAAAAGCAGTATTCTGGGGAATACAGCATACTGGGGATGACTCGGGGAGCAATGGTGGACTCTTTTCCATCTGTTAATGATGGGTAAAAGAGGGAATTTCCATGAGTGCACACTCGTACACATGGATTTTCGTTTTTAGAATGAACCTTTTTTTTTAACCGTTTTTATGAACCTTTTTTTTTTCAGTTTTGGAATTTCATTTTTAGAATGATCCGTGTGGTCTTGTAAGTTCCTCACGCTTCGCTGATATCTTCTCGTACTATTGAAAAAAAAAAAATTGAGAAAAATGTAGTTATAATGCCAGGCCTGCCGAGTGGGCAGTTGACGCTGTGTAAAAGTGTTTTTGGTCAGGGATGTTTGAAGAAATAAGTCGTGGAAAATCAGGGATATTCACTTTTAGATACGAGTATGAACCCTGTCTGACTAATCTGTGTCTTCATTTCTCCAATAATAATGAAGCTGCACACTCCATAGGGCACTGCATAGACAGCCCCCTTGGACTCGGGAAGTGAAAGTTGCTCCTCTTCAAGGTGCGCAGGGTTAATTTGCAGGCCAGGAATGGGCTGTTGAAGCGAGTTTGGGATTCGGGCGTTCCACTCTGTTCGTTCGCGTTTGCTTGGCCTCACAGTTTTCGTGAAGCACCGAATTTTCGACGGATTCTTGAAAATGCATCTGATGCTGCTGTTTGATAGGGTCTGTTTGATCTTTACGCGTTTTCTTGGAGCATGTGTGATCACCTCCACGGAGCATCTGGATATAGGTGCTGTGGGTGGTAAGGAGTGCGATTGCTTGGTTAAGCAGATTGGCAAGATATCCAAGTTGGAAAAACTTACTCTTAGCCGCCAGGAAATGCTCTAAAGCTGTTTCAGCTCGACAGGATCAACACCTAACCTGCTTCATCTTGTTTTTGGCAATGGTGTGACGCTGTGCTTTGGGGTATCCAGAGTGGTACGGGAACAGGCGCTCCGTCTTCAACCGAAACAACAACAATCGTTGATGGAAAGCACGACAAGGCCGATGTGTGACCAAAGTGTTATCAAAATTAAAAAAAAACACAATAATCAGTGATAGAAGGCATTACGAGAATGATTCTCGGGCCCAAATCGAAACCAGCTTGAAAGACGAAGCCAGCTGTGTACTGGACACCAAAGCCAACTGGGATCACGAAACCGATCCTCAAAAACGTAGCTCATGGGTCCTTAATCTATCCTCCCTCGTCTTTTCTCCGACTGGAACACAGGTTCTGTCCTTAGTCACTTTAAGTTCATTCCCAGTTGGAGTAACATGCCAAAAAGCAAACTTTGCAGTGGATGATCAAATTCTCCTTGAGAAATCCAGTTGGTACCTTACATCAAGCGAAAGATCCAGAGCAGTGTCGTCAGTTTCCAAAGGCCTGCCCCCTGGAACATCTTGCATTACCAAATGCTGGCCATAAAAGCTCTTAGGGAGAATAATTTTGTTACTGAACTTAAATAATCAGGCCTTTATGAGACTCTCAACTACCATAACGACAATTTACTCCACCACTGCAAACCTGAACATGTGACCAAGCTCGAAAAAGAAAGGACCATCAATGAGGAGGTAAGATCTAGATTGCGACCGGATGCTCCATACCTTTGCACATGTGAAGACTCACTAATAAGGACAAATGCTTCGACTGATCACCTCTTTAAAAGACGCGGTCCCGTCTAAAAAACTTGAATGGTATCTAGCTCTGTGGGTAAATATATATGAGTGGTGACAGCACAACCTCGCCAATACTATTCAGCTTACGCAAGTCCTAAAGGACGCCTGACTAATCCGAGAGATGTGGTAATTACCATGTTGGATGTCACAACCCTGTTCCATAGCCGTCCACACAGCCTGATTTTGAAGAAGTTTGACAATTCAGCGCACGGGCTGTAGATTGACCCACTGGAGCATAAACCATGATTGCAAAATCTTGAAGATTATTCTGTCCTATATCTATGTGACCTTTCATGGTCGAGTCTACAACTAGATCAATGGGACACCTGTGGGGTACTCGTCTCTCTAAAACTTACCGAGCTTGTCCTCTAGTAGCCACGCAACGAAATACCTCCTTCAGCAACCAAGAGATGGCGACACCATCGCTGCAACTAACAGTTGTAACAGGAAGTAAGAATACGCTGTTAAAAATCCAAAATATTGCGCTGCATTTGGGGAATTGTGTGTTCATCCCTTTTGTAGAAGACTCTACTTTAGTTCAGTATAACTACTGAAAATTCGCCCTTCAACCTGTGTGAGCCCAACTCTTTTTGGTAAATACCTGTTTCTTTTGCCGTTCGGAAATGTACAACACCTGAAAATTTCTATCATTATTCCCTGAAGTATGCTTCTCTAGCTGGAGTTTTAAAGTTGCCTTGAGATGGACAGCTGCATAATCGCTCCTGCGCATGCGCCAGGATCCTCTTTAAAAGCATTCAGGCGAGACCGGCCCGCCATCTTTCCCTCCACCGGTAGCCGCAAAACGTCTACCTTCGGTTTTCTTCTCATCACCGTCCTGTATTCAAAACAGTCCGTCTTTTGCTCTGTCCCTATCCTGATTTCAGTAGTCCGATTTTCAAAATCACGGACAGCCATCACACGCTCAAGTGAACTACGCCATGGCCGATCCAAAAAATCGACGATTGACTCTGTAAGCAAGATGACCGCCCCATCGCCTCGTAGTCCGTTGCACGTCGATCCGAATTTTGTTGTCAATCCTTCAATTCAAGTTTCTTCTGCATCATCGCTACCATGTGTACAACTCTCATCACATACATCAATTAAGAAGGCCAGTAAAAAGAAACACTCCCACAGATCGTCCTCTTCAAAGTCGCATCGATCTCTATCCGAATTTCCTCTTGACTTGTCATCACGTTCGTCCAAGAATTCGGACTGTCCTCACAACAAGATTCAGCCTCTGTCCTCATCTCAAGCACACGCCTTATTGGACCGTGCCAAATGAGAATTCAAGTATAAGTCAACAACAAACAGGCCACCATCATCATCACACAGCTATTCCTCCTACACTCAAGACTGGATTACCAATTCGTCCTCATCATCTCTGTCCTGTCTTTAAGCAACAGTCCGTCTTTCTCTCCTGTCTCTGTCCTGATTTCATGCAGTCCGATTTTCAAGTTCTCGGAGCGCCAACGCACACTCAAGCGGACTACGCCATAGCCTGTTCCCGTGAAACGACAACTGATCCTGCGTCCAAGATGGCCGCCCCATCACCTCGCTGTCCGATGCCCGTCGATGGTTGTTTTTTCTCAATAAAGGCAAGAAAAATAAGCATTCTCGCAGATCGTCCTCTTTGAAGACGTGTCAATCTCTGTCCGAAATTCCTCTTGGTTTATCATCATGCTCATCCATGAACTCAGGCTGTCCTTCACTCAAGCATCAACCTTTGTCCTCATCTCAAGGCAAGAATGGGCATTTGTAGATTGTGCTGTCCAAGCTTCTCAAGTCAAGGCTAAGCCTCCCCATCCATGGTGCGCTCAAGCAAACTACACCACAGCCCAACCAGCAAATCAATGAAGATGCCGGCCCCGTCACCTAGCCGTCCAACACCGGTCGATTCAAACATTGTTGTATGTCCACCGCACACACCATCATTCTCCATTCCCATCCGAGTTTTCAATTTTCGGACTGCTATCCAAGATGGCCGTTCCTTCGTCCTGAAGCCCTTCACCAGTCGCATCTGCTCATCAATGGTGTTGGCTACCCTTCACACGATCTGCTTCTGTCCTCAAGTCAAGGACATGCATTTTTGAATCGTGCTGTCCGTGATTTCAAAAACAAGACCAAGCCATCCAATCTGTAAATACCTTCATCATCCTTTGTGATTCTTTCACTCTGGATTGGGCTACATATTCTCGCAATCAACACCAAACTTCTGAAGGGAAAGACAGCCTCCGTCCACAGTATGAAACTGAAATTGTGGACGTGACACCTCCCACACTAATCTTGTTTTTGCATCCGTTTATAAACGACTCTCGTGTCAGGACGCGACAACTCATGGTCAAAGAAAGATCCCGATTAATTTTCTTACAAGCCTATACGCCATCACAAGTTTTCTCCATCTTCATCTAAGTTCCTGTCCTCAGATATGACATCCTTTGTTAACCAGTCTATACTAATCCAGGATTCATAGAAACTCCGAAGGAACCTTCGTCCAAGATGGTGCTCCTTCACCCTCTTTGCCTTTCGCTGGTCTATCCTGAATCATTACGACCCAGGACCATCCGCTACACAATGTTCCTCATCAGTCCGCAAGTCAAGAACATGTACTCACAGACTGTGCCATTCGAGCTTCTCAACATTAGGCATTACCTCCCCACTCGACACGCCGTCATCAGCCAACTGTCGTTCACACTTTCTGGATTGGATTGCGAATTCTTCACCATCTTCTGAATAGGCATCAAGATCTTCCGACTCAACAGAAAAGACCATCATCATCTTTTACATGGATCTGAATTACGGATAGCCACACTATTTTTCCATTCCCCATCCGCACCAACCAAGAAAAGATGACATAACCATCCGAATCATTCTTTTGCATCATAAACTACAGTTGCTTCTGCTTCAGCCTGCTGTCCCTCACCAGCCATCATCACAGCTAATTCGGAACATTCAAGCCACCTCCCTTCCGTTGCAGATAGCCTTCGCGCATTGAAAGTGCCGAGAGGAGTCGCATATAGCCACAACGCATTAAAACCTGCTGAAAGACTGTCTCATTGGAAACTCGGCTCACGCCCTTGGGAACCCATCATATGGTGCCCACCACCACAGATTGACGAGGTTAGCCTTAAACTTTGAAATTGACAGAAAAAGAACACCCCTCACCGATCAACTGTCCCACACTGACAATCATTACAGCTGCTTCGGACCATCATATTTCGCTGCCTGCTGTCCATTACCGACTTTCATGGCAGCCCCTTCAAACTTTCATCATTGCAGCCCACGACTCCCTGTCAACCATTTTCCAGCACAGTCGTCCTTCACCACCTGCTGTCCTAGCGGACAAAAATTGCAGTTCATTAGGACTTCCATCCTTCACTGCCTGCTGTCCCTGGATGGTATTCATTGCAGCTCTTTCTGGCCTTCATCCTTCGCAGCTGTCGTCATTCACTACTTGCTGTCTGTCGCAGACATCCATTCCAGTTTCCAGCTTCAGCATGACACCATCAGTTTCCTGGGACCTTCATCCTGCTCTGTCTAAAGCCTCTGACAGACTACGGTCACAACTCTGCAGCCGATCATCCGACGCTGCCTGTTGACCTCATCGACTGCCGTCACAGTTTCCTGCTGCACGTCGTTTCACGCCAGCTATCCTTCACTGTCATTTGTCTACAGCTCAGCTCCACACGACTGAAAAGTCTTTTCCAACACAGCCACAGCCTGACCACTGCTCATCAGCTCCGTCGCCATCCTGTCCTTCGCTAACTACCTGCCGCAGTCCCAACCCTTCCACCACTCTGAATCCGACTGTCATTGCAACTTCCTGACACCCATCTTTTACAACATATGGCATTCACCAATATCCAATGAAACCACCAACTCTCTTCATTTCCTTCGTAAGCTGTCCTTCACCGGGAACCACAACAAGGCAATCCAGATAATTGCCAGTCATCAGAGACTTTCCAACATTACAGTTTTTCGACGATTGTGATCTGAAGCTCACCCACAAGCCTTATTCCAAGATCATCGATCGAATCTTTCACTCTAGACAACTGTCATCGTTCCAAGACATCTTAAAGTGGGTTCACCAACCAGTTCCTCACTCCACCAAACCACAACATGTCGTACTCAAGAACTTCAATCAGGAACTTTGTCATTCTAACAAACATGACACTGCTCTTTCGAGCCTTCACCCGGCACAGCCCTGCAAGCCCGCATTCACTTGCTCAACAGACAAAGAGATTGAATCAAATGAAGGAAAATTTGAAAATGAAACACCCAGAATTTCAAGCAAATCAACCTGCACACCAATCATCCTGATCTACGACAGCCACAGGAAACGCTGGCTTCATCAAAAAAAAAAGAGAGAGGTTCCTTCATGCCTGTCACGAACCTTCCCGTTTCTCTATCCTTCAAGTCAGAAACGCAACACATCTCCAAGACGACCAATGCTTCTCGCCCTTCATCAAGCAATCGTGGTCAACTGCCCATCCACACAACGTTCCTTCCCATACTAGGACCCATCCATAGTACTCTCCTGCCTCTTGGGATCATGTTTCGAACCCCTGCATAACATCATCCGCATTTTCACCGAATATCCGAAAATACTTCCCTTTTTCTGGCTTTTATCGTTAAAATGCTTTTGGTTCTGTCAAACAAAGTAAGAGTTTCCCCAACGCCTTAGTTGCCCTCGGGCGCGATCGCGTGCACGACGCCAGCGCAAGCCGGCCGATTGTCACTTTTTTTCGTTTGACAGGCCACGCGTTAGACGTGCCTGTGTGCTCGACCATTGTTGATTTTTTTTTTCATCTCCGTCTTGTTCAAGTTAGGTTGAATGTGGTTCTGTTTCTACTGTGCATCATTCCATCATGGGGAGAGATTATATCACAGTGGACATCGCTTAACCCCTCGTGATAAGCACGAATACTACAGAAAGTGCCGTCCGTGTGACTTCGTGGAGGTCAAGTGCGACGTTTGCAACCCACACTTGGACAATCGAATCGGCGCCATTCTCCGGACTTGGCGGCGATCGGCTCAAAGGAAATTACAGCGAAAACTGCAAAAAGAACGTGGGGGAAAACGTTCTTCGGTCGACACACGCCTAGAACAAGAAGGTTTGATCCCAAATGAGGATTTCCTACCCGATCGTTCCTCAGAATCCGACGAAGATTCGGTTGTGTCGTCCGTGATTTCAAGCACTGAATCGAGCGTCACCGAGGTTCCCGACCCACTTCAGGAATTCCAGGCACGAATGGAATCTCTAATCTCTGGAGTAGAGAAGAAGTTGGAGAATATTCGTGCGGAAAATGACGCCACTGTGTCGAAGCAAGTCGGGGCGTATTTGGCACCTTTGCAACACCTTTTCGGCTCGGCTTGTCAAACCATGTCAACCCGCGCTTACTTTGGTTCTAGCCATTTTTCCATGTAATCGCCATGCTCAACCCCCTTGTAATGGGTTGCCATTTTTTCAATCCTGTCAACAGTTAATAGATTGTAATGGCCCGTCACACACTTGGCCGATTTCTTTTTCTTTTGGGGTGCGACTCCTTTGAGCACGTGTCTGGCCCCCTGTATCGCTAAACTAGGCTGTTGAACGGAACTAGTCGTAACCAGCAGCACTTCTAGCTTTTCTTTCTTGGCTAGTTCCTCATCGGCTCGGGATCAACTTCCTCAGCGCTTGCATTTTTCGAAGCATCTTCATGAACTTCTCCAGCTTGTGCTACAGCAATCTCTTCTTCTTAGTCACCTAATCCTCCGCGTCAAATTTGAGTCAGCCGAACAGATGCCGTAAAACTAATGGCAGACACCAAGATCGGTTGCTAGAACAAATACGACTACACCTGACAAGAATTTGTACATTCGATCTTACATAGCTGAAGCATTTTAACATATTAAGGTTCCAAAACCGCTCCAACTTAGGTCTTGACTTATTTATACTATAGCAGGTCTTGATATGGCATAAGCATGTAACGACCTATGTTGCGTTTATTGGTATAACCATTTATGCTTTAATTTTTGTAGCAACTGTTGATCTTTCCGTAACCACTGAAAAATCAAACAATAACAGTATTTTGCCAGCCCTCCTGCCTGGCCGGCTGAAAATTGTTTCTATTGCCAGGAGGAAATATACATTATCTGTGTTTATTTGCATTCTTCTCCAATGGATGCTTCTCTTTCGAGGATAGAAGATTAGTCGCTAGATGTCCAGCTGCGTAACCTGGTCTGAGCATACGCGCAACCCCTCTATAAAAGCATTCAGGCGATCTTTTTCCCTCTCGATTTGTAGGGTGGTATGTTTCTCCAGGCAACAGAAACAATTTTCAGCCGGCCAGGCAGGAGAGCCGGCAAAATACTGTTTCTAGTTGCCCTTCGGAAACAAAGGTGACCTGTGTTTATTTGCATACACAGTAGACCTCGGCAATCATGGAGGTGGGCTCCACCTGACGGCTTGCCTAAGGTTACGAGCTGGCTCCCCCCAAAAACAGATTTATGCACTTTATTGAAATCATACCCAGTTCTCTTTCGTAGGATGTGGTGACCCTGAAAAGGGGGTCGTTTGTTAAAGGCTGGTCTTGCTTCAACTTGAGGACATTTGTTCCACGACATCTGCTTCAAGACATCGCATGTTTTCAGTGCTAAAGGGTTGGATGACAAATCTGGCAGCGACAATGTGGCTCAGACTGTGTAGTCCATATTCCTGCTTTGTCATGTCTCTGAAGAATTGGCTTGCGGTTACTGTTTTGACTTCTCCATGATGCTGCTTCCATGACGTCTGAGACAGCGATGTTGTAGTGGAAGGCCTAGTATGCTGATGTAAGTCTTTCATGCCATTATGTTAATGTTGGGATGGTCGTTGTTGATGTCTTCGTCGGCATTGGTGATGACAGTCTTGATACATGAGGCGATCATCGTTGCAGATGTTACGCGAAAGAATTTTTGAAGGGGAAGAGAGTCGGTTTTCGTCCCTTGCAGAATTCCAGATTTTTTTATGTTGTTTTGATTTGGAACCATTAGGCGGCATGTTAAGGACAGAGTGCTTGTCAGGTTCGACGCTAGTGACATTCTTGGGTGCAGGTTTAACAGTTGATTGTGAAGGCTCGCAGGCCTTTGGGTTTTGACTCGGAAGATAGTTCTTGGATTGGTCGAATTGCCGAGAAATCTTTGTGGAAAGGGGGTGTGCGGGATCGATGGAGTAGGCTTCAATTCTGCTGTAGTCTTGGTTTGTGGCAAGAATGGTGAGGAGTACTGGTCTCTTGTTCAGGGAGTAGGGGTCACAGTGCTCTCAATGGAGAACCCAGGACGATGGAGAGGTCGCCGTTAGATTCGATTACAGCGATCAAGCGGAAGTTTCCTGCTCCTTTGACGAAGGGGTTTAGTGTTGCACTGTAGGTTTGGATTGTTCACTTTAGACC
This sequence comes from Lithobius niger, assembly GCA_023313725.1. Classification (NCBI taxonomy): domain Eukaryota; kingdom Metazoa; phylum Arthropoda; class Chilopoda; order Lithobiomorpha; family Lithobiidae; genus Lithobius; species Lithobius niger. Next base: position 15,209 of record JAHWFP010137448.1, on the reverse strand, counting down.
TTGAGTTAATGAAATGTCGAAGAAGTTTAGAAAGTCTAATGCAGGAGGACTGTGGATTGACCTTTCTTCCATGGAAATGATGGTATTTTTTGGTGCGTCTGTGAAGAGGTGGCGATTCGGACGAAAGTTCATGGAGAGGCACTGAAATTGATGGTGTTATGATGCCGAACCACCGTGGTGGGATTTCGTGAAGAAATGTGATGTCTGTGGGTGTTGTTTTCCTGCCTGGGTGGCTTCTCCAAAAGTTGATGCGAAATGGTGCAGGGGTCTTGTCGTCTATCTACCGTGGGGCAAGATTTGCCATGCAGTTCAGTTTGCTGATCAGTGAGGTTGTGAAGATCAAAGTGTTGTTGGTGAGAAAAGATGTGATGCGAGAAGGCTTTATTCCCATCTCAGGCGAAATGAGGCATACTTGGAAGATTTAGTGAAGGCCGTGATCTTGAGATTCAGGTGGTCTGGGGGGGGGGGGGGTCTTGTGTTGGCTGCCTGTGTAGGGGAATCTGGTAGATGGAAGCCAACTACACCAAGAAGCCACGTCAAAGGGTGAGAGATATCACTCGGGTGTGGGGCGGTACGGGTACAAATTTCAGGCTTATGCTTGCACTTGTGGGGTTGTAGAAAACTCCCAACTTGGATGGGACTAAGATCGAGAGTCGAGAATGAGCATCTGTAATTTGAAGATCTGGAATTTCCAAAGTGGGTTTGGTTGTTGTCGTGACCCATGACATGCTTTGGGAGGGTTAAGGGTCGCTGGTGAAGGCAGTGTTGGAAGAGTAGAGACAGACGTCAGGAAGATGGGAGTTGTGGTTCTGCTTCCGGGGGTTAGAGATGATGGCTGTACGGTGAGAAGTGATGACTAGAATGTAAGGAAGGGTGTCATTAGCCAAAGTGACCTTAATGACCCAGGCCTGAGTTATCGAGGGTGAAGTGGGCGAAGTGGACGATGGCTGTGCGGTTGACTGTGACAGTGTTCTGTAAGAGGGTTGGTGATCTGTCCTCCGCGGCTGTGGAGCTAAGAGACAGAGGAGTTTGAAACAGCTAGTGTTGAGATGCAGAGCGGCAGGCTTCGGGTGAGGTGTGGCGGTTTGGAGGGCTGCTGACTGCAGGCAGCAAGCAGGTTGGAAAGGATGAAAACTGCGGGCGGTGGGGAGGACTGCGTTCTTATCGGAGGCTTGTAGTCGGCAGATGCCGAAGGCCATGGTCGTCCAAGTTTCGAACGTAGGTGGTGGAAGACGTTGAATGTTGAGCAAGTAGCAGCAAACCAAGGGCAGTGTTGATGTGGTCGGGCTGGTGGTCTGGAACCGTAAGGACAGCCTTTGGCGAAGAGGCGGCCGATGTAGAGAGCTGAAGGGCGGAAGAGTTGAAAATTCTGGTCTTGTTGTCGTCAGAAAGTGGATAAAGGGGGCTTGACTCCGTTGAGAAGAAATGAAGTGAGAAACCGAAGCGGTGATGGGACGGGCTAAAACAAGGACTTGTGCTGTTCTCGAAGCTTGTAGCAGTGAGCAGTTGGCCGGCTAGCCTGTGTCGAGACGAGTGAGCGGTGTAGGTGTCTACTGGCGAGAGCCAGACAGTAGTCATGGAGGACGAAGTGGCAGCTGGAGGAGAAGTTGCAGATCGGTGGTGAATTGTGGTGACATCCGAGCTTGTTGAAGGTGATAAGGTGGAGAGATAATTCAACGGGACCAAAAACGGAAAGGCAGCTTAATGTGGAGGTGACGATGAGACAGTGTTGGCTGGAGGGATCCGTGTGGTGACATCGTTGGGAAGATCGATTGGAGGGTTCTAAGATACAGTCGGGAGTGAGTGTGGTGTTCAGTTGATCAGGAGGAAGTCGTGCGAAGTGGTCGAAGTCCGTGCGAAGTGGCGAAGGCGAAGTGAAGTAGGGCAAAGAAAGACGCACGCAACGGCAGATTAGGCGTAATCTGGGAAGTGGTGTCGTCCTAAGTTATGCAGAGTGAAATCCCATTGTTGACTATGAGGCTCTTGAACACGTTGAGAGAAACGGTAAGAAGAAAACCAACGCAATAACAGATTAATTCGAATCTGGGGCTTGCGTTGTCATCGATGCGGGAGATGGCAGTGAAACACGCACGCAGCAGCGGACAGCAGGTCAACTGGCCGATGACGTAGCAGACGAACGATGTCGAGGTGGTAGCCGGTGGGGCGAAATGGTTGACGGGCAGTGTCGTTCTGGGCGAAGAGCCTTGTCCTGCAGTTCTTGATTTTGTCATGGTTAAGACAATCTTCGATGGAGGTTGTCAGAACTGGCGTGAGGTGGCGAAGATCAGGAAGAAACGGTGAAAAACCGTAGTGTGGAAGAGGCAGCGAAGGCAGTGGCAGTGAGCAGTAGAAGTTGACTTCAATGGGCGCCGGCGAAGCGAAGCAGGCCAGAGAAAATGCACACAACGGCAGATTAAGCCTAATCCCAGACATGCGTTGTTAGTGTCGGGGTGAAGACAGGAACACAGCGGCAGACGGTCGGTCGACTGGTCCGTAGCGTGGCAGACGAATGGCGGAAGATAATCCAACAACGAGAGCCGGGTAGAAGCTGTTCAGGCGGAGTAGCAGACAGTTGAGGGACAGGATATTTTGGCTAGAGTTCTTCGGTGTGGTCCGAGTTCAGGCCATGTGAAAGACAATCTTTGTTTGATGCAATCTTGAAGTGGCGAAAATGTTGTAGGTGAAGGAAGGGTGTAGTCATCCAGGGCAAAAAGCCTTGTCTTGTTGTTCATGATCTTGTCATGGTGAAGACGATCTTCGAAGGCGGCTGTTGAAACAGCAGTGCCGAGGAGAAACTGTCGATGAAATGCGATGAGAAGAAAACAAACGCAACAACAGACTAAACAAAATCTGGGATTTGTGTTGTTATGGATGCTGGTACTGGTGGTGAAGGCATGCACGTAGCGGCCGACAGTTCGTTGATTGGCCGGTAGCGTGGCAGACGAACGGCGTCAGATAATCCATCAACGAAAACCAGGCGGCAGCAGATGGAGGCAAAGTGGCAGATGTACGGTGACAGGTAGTGACGTCCAAGAGGGTTGTGGACTGCAGGCGAAGGCGAAGGAAGCTTGTAGAAAACGTTCTTCGGTGTAGTCGGGGTTAAGCCATGGTGAAAACGAACTACAATTGCTGCAATCTTGAACAGACGAAGACGTAGCAGGCGCAGGGAGAGGGCGAAGTCGACCTCGGCGAAGAGCGTATCTTGTAGTTCTTAATCTTCCAATGGCGAAGATGATTTGTGATAGAGGCATGCAGTTCGATGATTGTCCGGTTACGTAGACGAGTGGCGTCAGGCAATCAATCAACGTGAGCCGGGTAGCAGTGGTTGGAGGTGAGATGGCAGAATTTTTGAGCTGCGGTCTCTTTCATTGTAGGAATAAACCGGAAAAAAAAAAGGAAGCCAACCTGGAGGCCAAGAGCTGCAGATGGTGACATGGGAAACATTCTTCGGTGCAGTTCGGTTTAAGTCAGGAAGAAACGATCCTCGCTTGCTGCAGTTTTGAACAGGCGAAGATGCCGTCGGCGAGGGGAGGGGGCGAAGTCGACCTGGGCGCAGGCAAGGCCCTTAGTCCGGGGAAGGGTGGTGAAGGCGAGGCGTAGACCACGATGCTTGGATCGGGAGGCGGAGGGCTGGTGGGGGAAGGTGTCTCTGTCTTGAAGGTATAACTTAGTCCAATGGGTGCTGCACTCCTGGGGTGCATCTTAGTTCAGTTTAGTACTGGTTTGCATCACAAAGGTACGGCTTAGTCTATGGGCACACATCACTGACTTGATGATTTCCTCTTGACCTTGGTGGCGTCGGTGGATGAACAGGAAAGTTCGCAGTTTCCTTCGAATGCCAGGTGGAACATAATTTGCATACAATTTCCCACCTTTGGCAGACATCGGGGTTCCAATTTCGCTGTTGTTTTTCGGAAGTGGTGGACGTTATGAGCTGCAACCGTCAACAATTTTAGGTCCTGGGGTGCTTGGCTGCAGTGGATGCATTTAGAGGGATGGTGCACTTAATTCATCAGCGATCGTTGTTTGATTGCTTTCGTGGCCCGTCATTTTCCGTGTTTCGACCGTGGTGGTCCAGTTTCATCTGAATCTTCGAAGTCGACCGAATACCCTCTTATCATTCTGTCTGAATGCGAAGGTTCATCTTTAAGTTTAGCAGCCATGTTCCACATTCCTCATGAGCGAGTTCGAGGAACGAATGCTCTTCGTGTGACGGGAAACGGACAGAGTCAGCGAGGTGATAGGGTGCTTTCCTTGTACGTCCCCGCTTTCCCTCTCACACTGGTGCTGTTGTGTCGGGTCGACACATGTCACTGTCTTCGTTGGAGTTTGATGTGTTGCCTGGTTCGTTCTCCACTCTCCAATTTGGATATTACTCAACATCAGAGTCGGACGATTCTGACACTTCCTGGTCTGAGTCTTCTCTGTTCGATTGGTTTGCAGGTATTTGATTGGCGGATCCCATGGTAGGTTGTGAGCAGCTGGTTCTTTCCTGTCCATGGTCGCAGGATCCCAGTGCTTTCATATCCATGATATTTATTGTCTTGGTATCCCGGGCATCTGTGATGTAGAATTCTATGATTTTGACTTCTCCGTTGATCCGCTGCGTCGTCGTTGTTTTTCCGGTCCTCAAATGATGCTCTGTGGTCCATCTAAACTGCTAGTCCTTGCAAGTGAATTGGTACAAGGGCGCCATCTCCGAGAAGTGGTAAATAAATTTGGGAAAGTATCCACAAGAGCCGAGGAATGCTAGGAAATTCTTCCTGATGGTGGGTAAGATTCTCATAGCAATCATGTGGTCCTTTGTCGAGACAATTCCCTTCGCTGTGACCTTGATCCCCAGAATTTTGAGATCAGGTATGCCGAAATGAAATTTTTTAATGTTTTAGGGTGAATCCTGCCTTCTTGAGATGATCCAATAACTGCTCGTCATGCCGTACAGAGTTCTTGCCAGGTCTTTGTAGCGACAAGAATTTATAGGTTTGGGGGAGGAGAATTTGTGACTGAGACCCATACTGAAACGTCTTAGATACATTCACATTAGTTCAGTCTTAGTTTATAGAGGACGCCACGTGTTTTATGTGGAAATTTCTACTCAGTTTTTAGCCTAAAATTAAACTAAACTAAATGAAACTAGCTAAGTTTAGTTATTAATTAGCCTAGTTTAGTTGTAATTTAGTTTACTTTAGAGTTGGGCTGAAAAATGAGTAAAAATTACCAGATAGAACACGTGGCGCCCTCTGCAAACTCGGACTGAACTAATGGGGACGAACCTAACATGTTTCAATAGGGACATTTTAGAGTTACAAATTCTCCTCCCAAACCCTATTAATTCTTGGTAGTGATGATAACGTCGTCAATATATATAATGCATACATGGCCAATGAGGTCCCCTATGATGGTCATCGCCCTCTGGAATACTTGACTAGCTGCTTTCAGTCAAAAGGGAAGTAGACGTAATTTGTAAGCCCTTTTTTTGACAAACAAAGGTAGCGCAATCCTGACTATCGGGGGTAGAGCGGGATCTGACGTAATCCCTGCTTACTGTCGAGCACGGATATGAATTTGGCGCCGGCCAAGAAATGAAATACCTTATCTGTTCGTGACATCGGGAGTTTTTCAGTTTCACTCCATAGGTTCAGAGTATGATAATCGAGAACACCTAAACTCTCCGCCGTTTTTTTTCCGATATTCCCATCGACTGTCGGTCTTCTCCATTCTTCCGGATCTTTCTAGTTCGTCCACTCCTTCTTAATGTGAGTCAACACTGTGTGTGCTCATTAATAAACTGCATTTTTCCCTAAAGCAGTAATCATAAGGTGACAAATTGAATCTCTGGCACTCTCTGCACGTGGTCTACTGAACTATTAATTCTCTCCATCCGCATTTATATAGTAGGTTCCTGTAGTCCCATATTCTCCTAAACCTATTTAAACTTGCTAGGGTGGCGTGAGGGTTAGTCGAACAACTGGCACCTGGAGTACCGGTTCAATCTTGACTTTGGCCCATCAGTGTGCATTCAGAAAGAGAAGGATCACAAAAATGCTATCATGTTACTATTGAATGTGGCGCGCAAAAGATCGTAGAAATTTCCTAGCAAAACTGTTCCTTTCAATACCAGGATAACCTTCACAGTTCACCAGGGCATTAGTCTGACTATCTCTTGCTAAAACCAAGCGAAGACTTGAGCAGTTCTTGGTCTAACAAATTACTTCAGTAGGGTTGTTCATGAATATGTTGAAAATTTAAATGGACTTGCAATGCCAAGCTAAAATTTCAGATTAATTCTGGAGATTCGTCAGCGAATGTGCCTACATTTTTCAAAGGACTCCTTACTAAGTACAAGTGGACAAAGAGTAAAGCTTTCAAGAAACTTTCCTATGCCCAATGCCAAGCGAAGACTTTGGCAGTTCCTTGGGCTAACAAATTACTTCAGGAGATTTGTCTGAATATACTAAGATCAATGTTTATACAATCCTAGAAGACCCTTGAAAGGGCTAAAAATAATGGCAAGTGACTATTTGAAATTGAAGAGCTTGAATTTGACCTGGAAAGTGCTATTTTCCTTTTATGGGAGAGTGGGGAGTAATTATAGACCAAATGGTTGTAAAATAACCAAGGCATCGGCAAGCAGGGCAACTTGCTTGCTGTCCCTCATGCGCTTCCATGCATTGCTTGTTCTGCTGCTTGCAGGGAACGCCTTTCAGTACTAAAAACACTTAAATGCTCTCTACAGTGGACTGAAGAGCCAGGCAAAATCCTTTTCAGGAAAAGACCAAATTACTGGGGCCTCGATTTCAACAAGTACCAAACTTACCTAATCCCCATCCATACAAACGGATACAAGTGATGCAGAATGCTTTCTCAAGTGATTTACAAATACCTACACCCAGTTGAGTTTATAGAAGAGCTTTGATGTATAATCCCTCTACACACCACTGTTGAAACTGAACTTGGTATGACCGCTGCAACTGCAGTAGAACGCTAGAAGCACATTATCTACCGGACTCGTTTCATGGCAATCATTGACATCAGTCCTACGAAACGGATTACATCCAAGAACACCACTTCAGATCACTGGGCTATAAAGATACACGTGTGTACTGTACGTGCTAAACCAGGGAAACAATATCTTAATACGCGCACTATCCCACAGCCAACATTATGCTGCTTTACATTCATGACCTAGAAAGGGGAGATATAATCCAAGCTAGAACAATAAATGGACATGGTGAATTTTACCAACTGGGTAACACCTGTCAGTAGGGAATGATTTTAGTTCACTAAGACACGCTTCTTTTTTTTAATGAAGGGAATTCCTTTTTTCTGGGCCAGCAGCTCCAGGCACGAATGATGCCTAGCAGGAGGAAATATGTCACAGTGATTGAGGCACCATCGACAATCGTTTCATGTACCCTCTGGAAGCAATCAGTGCATGAAGTCTTCCACTTAGCATATTTCACCCGCACAACTATTATTGAACCTCAGAACAACATGGCTATCTCAGCCAGCTTTGTGCTCAAGATGCATCACAACCTTGTACTTTCCCTCCAGGGACAGTGTCGTAGAGATCAATAATGTTAATTTCTACATTCCAATGCAAAAACCATGCATCGCCATGGCAACCGCTTGTATCCTCAAGCCCTTGGCTATATTTGGTTTACATCCCCATTCCAACTTTGTTCAAGTTCCAATTCCACTATACGCTCAATCTCAAAACACAGAATACTTCACCTGTATTCCGCTAATTTGCATAACATCATTCAAATGGGATGACCTAAGCAACCGCCTTATGCACAGGCGGAGAGGCTGATAATCTAGGAGGCTACGACCTCCCAATTCAAAATGAAGCACAAGCAGTGATGTGGCCCAAAAAGTACGAAAAAGTACAATGCTTGATGACAGTGGAAGTGTAAGCCATCTACTTGTTAAGAACTGTCGAAAATTTGCAGAATACAGGTGGAGCATTGTGTGTTTTTAAGATTACGTATAATGGAAATGGAACAAAATTGTGAGAACTCATAGTAATTTTCAAAATTTTCTTATTTTTAATTAAGCCTTCCAACCCACATGCAACCGTTGGGGGGCCAGTTCATCCTACGACTTTTGGTAATTATACAGGTCAAATTCCGTTACAACGAAGTTCATGGGGGTGCCCAAAAAAATTCGTTGTACTGAAATTTCGTTATACTGAAATTCCCTCCTAAAAAATGTCAATTTTTTTTAATTCACCTAAAAATTCTTTAAAATTATAGTATTGCTGGACTTAGTAATAAGCTATCATTGAACAGAAATACACTATTGTGCCGTATAACTAACTGTCGTTTATCGTTACAATTTTAGTTTACTGTTAATAAGAATTCTAGACGTAATAAACCAGCCATACGGGAGAAATAACGGGAAAAACCTGCATTGTTTATCGAATGACCTTTTTTTCTATTTTCATGATAGCTAATCAGTAAAGGAACTGAATACGATTAAAATATTTCGTTGATAATAATAAAATATAACACTAAAATGGTAAATTGGGCCAAGGCTACAATAAAAAAAAATTCGACACTGAACGAAGTGTGTTGATATTCCAGTAAAGATCAGTCTGCAGTCAGTAAATCTTGCTGTAAGCCTAATAATTATAAATGGTTTTAATACCTTAGTATTTTTGTTGGTGGTGTCGTCAAAACTGACGTGAAATTGCTTTTGTTTGATGAAAACAGCGCTTGGTTTAAGCGATCGCGACTTATTAACATGCAAACATTCGGCCGCCATCTTGTTAGTTTGTTACCTGCTGGGAATCCCGGGAAAATCCCCTTTCTGCTGCCAGTGACGTCACGACATTATTCCTCCAATAAACTGTTACGTTTCAAAACCCTTTGGCGCGCCTCCTTTAGTATCGCGAGCTCCGGTTGGTTGATTCGTGGCATGCGACTGTTGAACACGAAGGGGCCAGTCATTATATGACGTCACGCAAAGCGAGTCAAGGTCGTTGCCAACGGAAGTAGTGTGTACGCGTCCTTTGTGAACGGCCGACTACGAGTCCGCGATATCCTTTGGAAATGCTATCGACGATCGTCAAAATTTGAGGATATAAAATAACTCTAAAACTATTTTTGGTTCCGCGTTTCCAGGGATGGTAATTACTTTCATTGCGGGCGTTCGTTGTAATGAAACATTAGTAAACAACTACGGACTTAAAAAATACGTTCGTTGTACTGGTTTTTTCGTAGTAACGAATTTCGTTGTAATGAGATTTATATAATACTGCTAGAGTAAGCAATTCACCGGGACCATAGTATTTTTTCGTTGCACTGAAATTTTCGTTATAACGGACTTCGTTAAAACGGAATTTGACCTGTAATTAGAAATTCATTCCACCAACCAAGCTTTTGTCTCAATCCTCCTAGCCTTAGTTACGTCATGTCCCCAAATCTTTATTAAATTTCATTACAATTACATTTAGATTTGGAAGGAGGATCTTTAGTCATTGAAGTCGGGCGAGCATTCTTCAAATCATTCATATACAACCTGAACCATTAAATACATTGGTGCAAAAGTAGTCTGACTTGGTCTGCCTTCATCAACTTCGTCATCACTATTCAGTTGCCATACTCATTTTCGTAACTCCTCCCAAGTCTGTCCCTCCAATTTTTTGAATATTGGAATGTGAAAACCAGTCAAAACTTGGCGAAGTTATTGTATTTTCCCCGGATTTTAGTTATTCGAATATGGATGCAAACGTACATGCAAAATCAACCGTATCCTGGTATCTTGGAAACTCGACAAAATCACTGTCATCAGACAAAATCCGAAAAATTACATAATTTGGTGTACACTTTCAACTAAAAACATGCTTTTCATCAGACAATTTTACGTTCTGAATACCGGACACTTTGGTAGATTTTGTATGTATGGATGCAAGCACAACGAGCAAAGTTCGAGTACAAGTTGTGTACTCAGCTAGTCTCGAATTTTTTCAGTTATCGCACACCTCTGCAAAACAATGAAGTTGCATTGCAACAAACATTGTGTGATATACCAAAAAACAATTCGAACGTTTATTAATTTATTTTTAATATAAATCGTGAGGGTTACATAGCTTGTGTGTGGGGTGGTGGCGGGGCGTGAAAGTGGTGAAAGTTCGGTGGGGGTGGTGGCATACTCATCGGTGGTCGTGGAGGGCCAGGTGGGCCGTTCATCATCCCAGGGGGCATTCCAGGCGGTGGCATGTTGTTTGGGGGAGGTGGCCTGGGTAGTGGCATCATGCCAGTCGGCATCGCCGTCATTGTAGGAACTTTGACTTTGATGTCAACTTTAAAACTAAACTGCAAAAAGAACTGCTTGGTTTCTCGGTTCCAGGAATACCAAAATTTGCTCTCACTTTTATCAACTTCACGACTTGGTACTTTAAAAGCAATAGTCTCGTATGGTTCGGCGGCGAACAGAAGATATTGCCATTTCCGGTCAGGTGGCTCTACTTTCTGTTCATATGCTGACATGAAGCGATGGCGAGGAGCCACAATATCGGCAATCTCTGGATAATCAATTTGAAACAGTAGGCTTTGCTGACCAGTTTCGGGATCGCGTTGTTTTGTGACACGGTAACCGGGTCGTCCAATTTTGACAAATTTCTTGATATCGACTCGTGGCTTTTCTGGTGCTGGCTGAGCAGGTGCATCTTTGGCTTCCTTAGCAGCTCGGCGTGCAAGATTGGCTTGATGTTTTTTACCTTGAGTGTGAGCCAAGTAGCTTCCTTCGTTATTGTGCAAAGTTAAGCACAACTTACATTCATAAGACCCTGGAAATGATAGCAAATAGAATTAGTGTACGGTACGATTACATTGGCAAGTTTAAATACATTTCAATACAATCTGTCATAAAAGTTTGATCACCAGGTTGGGTTAATGAATATTCAGCGGAGGTTTCAAATAGGGTTAAGAGAGCCTAATCATTTTAATTCGAATTGAGACCAGCCAAAATGTTTGGTCTACTGATCAATAGGGAATTAAGAAAACTACGAATCTGCACCTGTACGGCTGTGTGTAGAACAGGCGCCGAATAATATATTTGTTTCGTAGGCTTCAAGGACCACACACAGCACTGAGAAGAGTAGCTTAAAATATAAAATAAAGAGAGCCAAAAATCATACCTAGATGGTTTTTCATAAAATATGGATCCTTGTTTAGATCAATAGTTTCCAAGGCCAATTGTCGAAGACGTTCTCGGCGGTCTCTGTTAGTTTCTGACCAAGAGGCGACTCCGCCTCCACCAGTCTTCGACCCGGCTCGGTTTTGGAAATCCATCTCTTTTTGTGCTTAGTCTGAAACAAATAATGAAAAAAATGTTAATTGTAGCAGAGCTTACGGTTTTTTTTTGGTGGTAAGGGGGGGAGGTACCTGGGGGAGGACATGGTAGCAGTAAGCTACCGTACAGACCAGTGGTTTTCAACCTGTGGCGGGCGTCCTCTCAGGGGTTGCGATACATAAATAGGAAAAAAAATTAGGCCTGTTTTACTTTTTTTTTTAATCTTTTTATCTTAAAATCTTTTACCTCTGAAATTTAATCATTAATAAAATTAATTAATTGTAAAGTACTTTTATCTCTTCTAAAATCTAATTCTAATTCTAATGTAAATGTAAATGATATTTCTTATTTTATGTGATAATTAATAATTATAATGATTATTGATTATAATGTAAATTGTGTAATTCTAGTATAAAATATGACGGCTATTTCGGGGTTTTTTTTCCATGAGCAAATGACGTTTAAAATGTGTAAAATGCAAAATGTACATTTTCCAGACCGCCTAGTAGCGAAACCAACGGGCGGATGAATTTACTTGGCGGATGTGGGGTCGCGGAAAAAATTTTTTTCGGAGGGGGTCCCTGTTTGAAAAAGGTTAGGAACCACTGATACAGACAGTTATCAATTAGTCTGGAAATGTTTTATAAATTTTTATTTAAATATACAGAATCAAAAGAATAATCAATACTCTTGCAAAATTTTCGACAAACAGCTTGTCTGTCTTCATCAGGCACTACTACTTGTTGGAAAGCTTCTTTCTACATCTTCACCCTGTGTATTACCATTTGAATAGTGTTCTAACCTGGCGAGGCCTCCCATATTTGTTAGGCCCACGACTCCACTGATTTTTAACCAACTGGAGAACGCTTCTTTCATGAGGAATCATATTCCTGGATTTGAGGGACCCTGGGTAAAGTAGCATTACACTTCAAAATCAAATGCTACTTTATGGCGACGAGACAGACGAGCTGTTTGTCGAAAATTTGCAAGAATATTGGGGATTATATTCTTTCGATTCTGAAATTGTGCGTATTTCTTCCCGAACTTTAACGAACATTTGTGATGAACTTTCAGAGTAATTACCATTGCGAAATTTTCAACGAAGTATTTTATGCATAAATAAACCTTAAAACAACAATCGGCCAGAAAAAGATTAACGTGTAAAAATCACACAAAAGTAGAAAATACCGAGATTCATCGTGCGATTGAAAGTGATCATCATCAGTGGCGTCGTCAGTTCCGTCACCAGTGATCGTGAAAGCATGGAAATCCTGCGGATCTTTTACATGCCACAATTAACAACCAAATTTCCGAGAACCTTCTTTCTTTGAATGTACGGGTCGGATGTCGCCAAGCTTGAACATGGCAATGGGCTACATGCCAATAGAGATGTAGCTCGGGAACTGGTGTTTACTGTACCGTAACTGACATCGCTTACAACAAACACGCAAGAACCACAAGAACTGAACTAGCCCTCTTTAAAAACGTTCAATTTTGAATTGTCGGCGAAAATTTTTTTACATGCACGAGTACATACAAGTAAGGTTGCCGTTCACTTTCATCAGAACGTTCCTAACACAAAACGAGCTCTCGATCACATCACAAGCACCTGCAATTTGAAATTTGCGTTGACTGTCGAGTTCACCACTAATCTGTACATCACTTTGTTGCAGCTCGTGCCATATGTGGCCCAGTCTAAACGCCACCTGAGGTCTCACAAGCTGGTTTTAAATGCATGGGTGGATTCGTCAGATCCATACCTGGTATTTCATTTTTCTGAAAATGCCTGATTGCCTGGTCTTTCTGCTATGGTGATATTTAGCTTTAGTTTTGTTGTGGTTTCATTCTATAATACAATAGACAAGGTCAGTAGAGGTAAGGCCAAGTTTCATTGGGGCCAGAATTACAGCGGCAGAGAAATTTCCCCAAACAACGACGACGACTAACTGTGCGGAGTTGGTGAGTTTATCTAAATATGACGTCGGCATTTGGGACAAGTTAAATTCATCACAAGCCCAATAACTCATTATTTTATTTTTTTTACTATTACTACGTTACGACGTTTTGATAGCGCATTTTTATTTTTCAAAGCACAGAACTGTTTTTAAATATTTGTTATGCGTGGAAAGTCACTGTAGACTTATCACAGTGTTTTTGCATTTGGAAAATACGTATTCTTTCGCTCCCCAGCTGTAGGGACCATTCTGGAACGCTCACACCACCTTTACTTTATTCGCAGTGTCTCTAGTCACGGTTGGGACGTAATTGTTTCAAGCCTATTTGGACGCGTTGCCGGGACCGGAGTTCTGCGTGTGTGGATCCCGGCAAACAAGAAAACGTAGTGTTTAGGCAAACTTATATTAGTTTTAGTTAGGTTTGGTTAGTTTAGGTTAAGTTAGGTTAGGTTACCCTGGTTAGGTTCACTTTAACAAGCTGAAGGCCTAGTTTTCAACGAATTCACCGGGACCTGAGTATTTATAAACTGGATCCGGGACCTGAGACACAGCCTACTTTATTTACAAATGAGGGGTCTAGACCCACACAGGTGACCACATCCACCAACCAAGAGTTGTTCTTTGCCACAAAGGACCGGCTTTCAATGGGAAAAGTTACTGATCCCTGTTACAGGGATCTCCCCACAACCCTAAGTCACAGCCTTTACACATTAAAAAAAAAACTGTTTTTATCGCGGATACTAGATGGAGGGGTAGTGGTCGCGTATGGAACTGGCTACTCTAATCTAAAGCTTCTGACTACGTAGGGTAAACGTATAGTAGGGTCCGGTCCGGGTCTGGATGGCTACTCTTGGGAAGCCTATCTTTGTTATTCTCACAAACATAAATGAAGCCAAATTACGTTCTGCTATTAGTACCAGGTTTCCAACATACTTACCAAACTTGCTTTGTGAACAGTTCTAAAGAATCAACCAAACACGAAACACTTCATCGTTTTCCGAGCACCATACAACTAGACAAAGCGATAGAGACCATAAACACTTGCATCGTGCACTTCCGGTTTTCAGTTTAAAAAAAGTTGTCGTCTAGTAAATCAAATGTTACGGAAAAGGAGGCTCCATTACTTTATGGATTAATAAATATAAAAGCAATTAGTGCCATTGTAGTTAATCATATTTAATTATTATCATAATAAACCACAAGGGCTCGTCACAAAATAATAGTATGCCGTCAGACGAGTAGGCCGGCACCTTAGTAGCGCCAAAGACCTTGGAATAGTAGTTGTAGAGTAGCGCTAAACGGGAAAATTAGTAAGGTGTATTGGGCAATGCTGACATTTTTCATACCTACCATAAATAGTCGGTGCTATTGTTTTAATACGGTATTTTCACTCGTAGTTTTCACACTTTATAAGCATTTGAAGAAACAAATTTCTGTCTTTCTTGCCGTTAGTCCTTGCTTTTGGAGCGTTGTGGTAAAGAGCTGGGTAGAAGAATATATCCCCTACCCTGGTAAAGGGTCTGAATTCTAGAGCGTGTTGTGGCTCAGGGCCAACTAAGGGCGCCTTCGATAACTACCAACAACACCAATTCAAACTCAACCAAACTCAACCATCTGGAGCCAGCTTGGTACCGTTAACACACAGGATGCCCACGAGCAAACTTCGCTCTGCCTCCAGACTGGATGAGTTTGGCTTGGTGTTTTCAAGAGTCGGGGCTAAGTCCCTCCAGGACATTACAAGCAAGACATGTCAAGTGCCGGGGATGGCCAGTTGCAAGACCGTAGAGGCGCATCACGTGACCAAGCTTTTCGCGACGACAAGATGGCGGCCAGCGGGAGCGAAGGCGTGGTTCGAGTGGTAAGTAACTTTCATAGTTTGCGTTACGAAACATGTTTTATTATGTAAGTGTCATTTAAACCATTAGGGAGCAGTACATAAGGCTTATGGGAAGAATA
>JAHWFP010137447.1:0-25882 GCA_023313725.1 Lithobius niger | reverse complement strand
CTTCATAACCAAACAAGCATGTAAAAACGAAAATTACGCCAGGGAACGAGCCAGGGTAAAACACTTATGATAATAATCTCCGTTAGATAATTAATTACCTAAATAACGAAAAATATCCTTATATTCATAGAGTATAAGCCTTGAACGATATAAATATTATCATCTTATAAAAATTTTCAGAAAAATATAATTGACGGATATATTACTCAATGAAAGATAAATTATAATCCATAACAATTAATTAAAATAGGAAAAACAAAATCTTAGAATACATTTACAAAATACGAAAAGCCAAGGCTTTTCTAGATAGTTTTTTGTAAAAACTAGACTTGCAGAAACAGTACTAATAGCGTCAAAACCTTGCAACATTCACATCATGGGGGGGTCCCAGAAGCTGAGGTGTTTTTAGACATTTTGACTCTGAAAGTGCCATTTTTTAGGTCCAAAAATTACTTTTTCTTCCAATTGATCAGTGCTTTTGACCCCCTCCCTCTTGACGGCACCTGAAAAATTTATGAGCCCCCCATCGAGAGGGTCTTAAATAATGACCCCCTCCTAATCCCCCCCCTCCCCATCCCCGGCGATAAATAATGACTGGTCCCTTACACCACTGGATACACTAAAAAGTTGACTTTTTGCAGAGTCACAGTTGACTTTTTAAAGCATTTTCAAGCCGTTCACATTGTTCCCATTTTCAAAGAGATGATTAGTTCTCGCCAATCACAGATTGAATTTGGCTACAGAATATGCTCAAGGAAGATACATGTTCGCACAGAGAAAAAAAAGTCGTAACGACGAATTATAAACAGAAACTATTTTTTTGTTGTTGTTTGGCTTAGCAATTAATCAGTAGCGCTGCGCAGCTAATATCTCAGCGGGCCTTGGGTAGAAACATCTAATTCAAGTTTCGGATACAAGGGCGAGCTTCAGTTAAGGAAGGAAACAGCTCCACACTTAACTGTGTTTCCGGCTTAGATTTCTCGCGCGACCAGAGTTTCGAGTTTTGGTTTCGGGTTTTGAGACGAATTTCAGGCATCTGGCAACAGGTGTCGCATCCGTACAGTATGGGGTTTTTGATCATGCGCTAGAGTAAACTAAATCTAATGGAGTTACTAACTCATCATTTTCATAGACTCATGGCACCACCAAAAGAGTTCCAGGTCTTTCAAATTTGCAAATTTTCGATAGTTTTTACAACTATCAGGCATGAACTGTCTTCCTATCCACCAACGATCACAATTTGAATTTCGTGCCACACTACTAGTCTCCCAGTTGGCCTTGAGTTCTCATGCATCCTGGTCGCTGCTGCAGTCGTTTTCACTCATAGAGCTTGACTCGTCAAGTGCTGTTGTAGGGAGAAATCTTTTCCACTGCGCTTTTAGCTTGTCATTCAATTCAGGTGTTAAAATTTTTGTTATTTGTTTATATGCTGGGTCTTGGATGTTTAAAAGTCCCTCAGCTTCTTCTTGGCAATTTTGAATTGCGATCACTTCCAAGGCACGGAGGTGTGCCTCCTTGAAAGAGTTTGATTTCAACATTACTTGGGTTCCATCCCAGTCGATGTCATGGTTGGTCTTAATTTTGTGCACTGCCACTGCGCTTCTTCTGTCTTTTTTGGATGTTGCCTTTGCATGTTCTCTGACCCTAGTGCGAATTTTTCGCTTTGTTTCTCCAACATAACTTCTTGGGCATCCTTTGCAGGGAATCCAGTAAACCGCTCCTGATGTTGTGGGCAGTTTTTCCTCATCATACACTTGGTCACCTTCTTTCTTTGTCTCTGCTTCTTGTTTGCTTCTTTCTTCCAACTCTTCTTCATATTTCTCTTTCTTAGATTTACTCCTGGTTTGGTACTGGTGATCGGTTTCTTTTCGTAGTACTCTTGGTTCCACTCGTCCGACTTCGTTTGGTTGAACAGGTGAAACGTCCTCATCTGCTGGTAAGATTTTCTTTGTGAGCAAGTTCTTCACATTGTGTGGGTTGCGGAACACGCAACGGATCCCTACTTTCCCTAGGGCTCTGTTGACCCTTTTGCTGCTTCCTGCTAGGTAGGTTATCACTTCCATTGGACTTTCGGCTTCTCTTGTAATTGTTTTTGTTGCTTTCAGTGGGCATTTCCACGATTTCGCCTTCTCTTGTAATTGTTTTTGTCGCTTCCAGTGGGCATTTCCACAATTTCGCCTTTTGTATCGCTTCATTTATTGCTCTCGCTGGATATCCAAGCACTAAGTATTTCTGTTTAGCCCGTTTGAACCAATTTTCTCCTTCTACTATCTTCATAACCCTTAGTCTAATTCGCTTCATCTCTCCACACATTCCTGCGAGGAGTTGGGCCTTTGGATGTCCAGAGTTAAAACTAATTCCCCTGTTAGTCTGCGTAGGTTTCTCGTAGGGGCTCCATTTCAGAGTCCCATTTTCTTTCCTCTCTATCATGGTGTCTAGGAACGGGAGCTTCATGTTTTTCTCTATTTCTGACGTGAAATCCAAATCAGGAGACCATTGGTTCAACGTTTCTTCTGCTAAGGCCAATTATGCTACTTTCCCTGCAGTGAAAGTGTCATCCATGAAACGGACCCAGATTTTAAGTGATGGGTGTTGTTGAATCACATGTTCGTCCAGTCCCTGGAGCACAATCTCGGACAGCATTGCCCAGCTAAAAAAAATTCTGTAGAAAAACTGCAGAAAATCTTCAGAAATAATCTGCAGTTATTTGGCCACTTTCTGCAGATTTAAAACTGCAGTTTTTCTGCAGAAGAGGAACTAGAGCAAAAAAAAACATCACTTTCGAAACCTTAATAGTCATTTCAGCTTCCACTATCAAGGAAATTTCGAGACATTATTTATTACTGTAAACATATCAATAGTTAATCTATACATCACGTCGTTATACGCTCAGGTTACTTACAGAAGTGATAGTTGTAATTCAACTTTATATACCTAGCCAATCTCTATGTGTAATCTGTTTGGGCCCAGGATTTGTATTTTGTGGATATCCAATAAAGTAATGCAACTGTTAACGTGCCTTTAAACAATCAACTGGCATAATTAGTTCTGCACACTTACAACCTTTTTTTGTCCCAGCCAAACACGTTCACAATTTAATAAATGAAACAACATAACATTTTTTTTGCAATATCTGCAGAAAATCTACAGATTTTCCCTTCAGCTTGCTGAGCATGAATAAACTGCAGAAATTCTGTAGATTTCATCTTCAGCTTTTCACCCAATCAACATACTTTGAAAAACAGTTATAATTTCCATAGTCCTAACTGCCTTTTCAAAACATGTTGACAGGCTTAAAACTTCTTTAGAAAGTACAAAGAAAGTAAAAATAAACAAGTAGATAAAAGTTATCCCTTTAAGAACGGTAGTCAGGCTGAATTTGGTTATACTCAGGACTAGCAATTAAAAATAACCAAAAAAAAAAAAAAAGCTGACTGGCTTATATAAATAAATCGTCTCACACCATGGAAATGGAGGAAAGAAGTTTGCTTCATTTTGTCAGAGGCTTTTATATCCCCTTTTTAGTTTTAGTAGCAGTTGTGAAATAAAAATGTTAAAAAAAAAAACGTTCAGTTGTGTTGTGGGTTTTTTATTAGAATTTTAAAATTGTTACAGACAACTTTAAAAAATGATGTAAGTTTGGGCATGGCGTGTGCTGTCAACATTTCTACTTAAAATATTAATTTCTGACTTGCAGAAAAAAAAATCGCGATCAACAATATGTTAATTACCATAAAACGTGATAATAATCATTTCCTACCTCCAAAGGCAGTCATTTGTTATCATATATCAATTGTTGTGACCGTTAAACATCTTGAAGCACCACTCACGTTTCCGTAATTTTTATACGGTTTGGCCGCCTGGCTGATATCGAGGCTCTGGGACAAACGTGGCAAAAAATTAACGAAGTATTTCTTTCGTACTAGGGAAACTGTCCTATAAAATTTCGTTTGCTGTCAACCACAACGTTGTAATCCTAAAACATTGCTTCAGCAACAGTTAAAATACGTTTAGATGACAATTTTTTTTAATTTGGGGGGAAAAGTTACACTACACAATCGTTACTCTACTCCGTATTTAGCGCTGTGCTGTTAAGCCTATTTTTCCGTAATAATCGTAATAACTACTTAAAATTGAAACACGCTGAAAATTACTTTCTTTTGGCCCCTCAATATGGTCAGCATGACAGTGGGACGTTTGAATTTATTCATCTTTATCCACAACAATTCAATCCTCCGAATCCATAATAACCTAATCCTTGTATGGAAACCTTCACATTTACAAGTTTTCAAACTTTCCATAGCGGACGCATTTTCGGGTGCTCCTGTTCTTGAGGGAATGGGCGCTTTTCAGGCACACCCGTCCTTACAGGGTTAATAAACGTGATAACTTGCATAATCTAACATATTTTATATTATGGAGTGTTGTTGCATACATTTTCGTAAAATTCGTTTTTGCCAAGCTCTGAGAACAATAACTGCAGAAATTCTGCAGACTTTACCTTCGGCTTGCAGTTTACAACATTGCCAGAAATTCTCCAGATTTTATATTCGGGTTGCTGAGAGTGAACAACATCTGCAATAATTCTGCAGATTTTACCTTCAGCTTTCTGAGAATGAACAATAACTGCAGCAATTCTGCAGATTTTATCTTTGTTTGCAGGGAGTGAACCGCAGATAATCTGCAGATTTTTCTTCACTTGTTGAGAACTGCAGAAATTCTGCAGATTTTATCTTCTATTGCTGAAAGTAAACAACAAACTGCAGAAAGTCTGCAGATTTTATCTTCACTTGCTGACAGGTGAAGAAGAAACTGCAGAAAATCTGCAGATTTTAGCTTAGATTGCTGAAAGTGAACAACAAACTGCAGAAAATCTGCAGATTTTAGCTTCGATTGCTGAAAGTGAACAGCAAACTGCAGAAAATCTACAGATTTTATCTTCACTTTGCTGAGACTGAACAACAGACTGCAGAAATTCTGCAGAACTCTGCAGTTTTTCTGCAGAACTCTGCAGTTTTTCTGCAGACCCTTAAATTTTCTACAGTTTTTCTGCAGAATATTTTTAGCTGGGTGGTGACGATGAGTAACCCATAGGTGTTCCTGTCCGCTGCCAATATGTCACTCCTCGAAACTCAACGTAGATGTTCGCAAGAAGTAGTTTGAGCAGCCTTCTATCTAGCACTACTTCTTTTTCCTTTACCTGGTTTCTCTTCGCCGCTTCATCAAACTTCTCCAGGATTAGGCCGTGGGACAGGCTCGGAAATAACGCTGTTACTTCAAAGGACAAAAGCTTGTCATGGAACTCTTTTGGTGGTGCGTATTTATTGGTGAGTCATTAAGATGAGCAGCCAAAGTAAACAAACCGTAGCGTCAGTCGAAGTTTCGACCAGGACATATTCAGTACTCTGTTTACATTCCATCGGTTAATAGACCCATTACTTACTTTCTCCTATCTGTCTTGTCTATCGCCCGTAATTACCCTTCCACTTATAATAATTACACCTATTAGGATCACCTGTCAACTCTGCTCTACTTTTCGAGATTGCTAACTCCGATATGTCACTCACTTTGCGCATCCTGTAATTATCTAAAGTGGTTCGCTGGCAAGCGGTACAAAGGATTACCCTCCTATTATCCGTGTTGACCTCAATCTTAATTGCTTAACCTTGCACTGGTGCCGATGTTCTGAACCTGGCTTCTCTTACTATTTGTGTCTCTCTGTTTTCAGTTTATACTTTTAATAATTATTGTTCTATCTCATGCACTGATTTGATTTATAATAGTAATTATGAATGGCTTGCATAATGAATGCAGCTTGATATCTTTATATAATATTTTATATGAATATTAATTTATGCTAATACAATACCATTCCAATATCCCCTTCTATTCAGAAGCTAAGTATTACTTTTAGGAATTCTTTGCTTCCCTATATTTTTCTATTCTAAATCGAAACCCATCACATAATACTTTTCCCAACCACCGCAGCTTTTGATTAAGTTTGCCTAAAAAGCTGGCGTCAGAAACCTCCCCTAAGCCATAGTCTCAGACTAATCTACTCAGAACATATGCCGCCAAATACTTAAAATGATTTTTCATTATTTTCATACCCTTGACTTATGACAATTTTCACATCAATAATTATACATAGATTTTCGTTTTACATTTCTCAACATTGTTGAATTCATGGATTATACAATTTGAAAACATTTTCTCATAAAAAAAATTCCAACCATTCACTTTACAGCTCGTTTATGTCAAAATATCAATTTATATTCATCATTAAAACATCAGGTTCGTCACAATTTAATAATAATGTCATTCATTTTACGTCATGTCACGTTTTCATGCAAATCAGTTTACATTCTTATACAATTTGTATATTTTCTTATGACCATTTTCTTGGGTAACCATTTCATTTTTATTTCAAAATCGTACCATCTTTATTTATCCCCTTCTTAATTTATTGATACCTTGTTAAAAATAAAAAAATCATGTTGAATCTCTCCAGATGTTTTCTGGAGGGAAAACTTCAAACCAATACATAGAATAACAGTAATTTTATATCCATTTGTGTCGTATTTTGGATTTCTTCTCTTGTATTCAAGTGTAAGCTTGCTGTGTCTGTTCTTAGGACGTATAATTTCGGCCATCCTGACCCATTTTTGGTATACTTTTGCATTTTTCAAGCTTGTTTTTATCCTGCCATGCAAGGGATATAAAAGGAAACAGCAATGAATTTTTTCATCAAACATTTCTGATTCACCTTGAAGTTTTCGTTTCGTGCCACGTTGTTGTTACGTATTTCCGAGTATCTTAAAATGACTCTCGTTATTCTTGGAAAATTCCTCACTGTAATCTCCAAATCATTTCCAATTTTCGCTTCTTCCATAATTATTGATTTCCAAAATTATTTTCAACTTCCCACATCCTTTCCATCTTCTTTGCATGTTTAATTTTACTAAACATCAATTTTTTTTTCATTTCCTTTTATCACCAAATCCACCATATCGACCTTCCATTTTCAATTTTACAGAAAACGTTTAAACTTCCTTCCATTTTCAATTTTACAGAAAACATTTGAAAATCTCTTCCTTTTTACTTTTTGTATTATCTCTTGAATATTTTGGTTCTGAATTCTACAATTTGTTTTTTTTCTTATTATGTTTTGCAAATTTTCCAGATTTCGCTATGATTCTGATTTGTTGCATAGCTTATCCGTTGTTTTTAGGCACATTACGAAGAAACCAGGATGAAACATTTCATAAATAACATTTTTCAATGTGTTAGTTACTAAAATAACAGAAAATATAGTCTTTCAACCCCAGAACCCTATCGGTGCGTCAATCGTCAACGATTAATTCCGTGTGCACCCATATATGGACCCGGAACGACAACCTACGTAGACAACCGCAAATCTCATGTGATCCTTCCTAATAACCAATATTGTATGGTATTAAAAAGGGCGGTTCCTATTTCTTGCGTGATCACTACGTGATCGTTTAATCTCTAATTAGTCTCAGAAATTAAACAACAAGTCTAACATATCAATCTCCAACCCTCCTACTCTAGGACATATGTTTTTATATTAATTCAGAGTAAGAGAGAAGAGAAAAAGATTGTGTACTTCACATGCAATTTTTTTTAAAGCAATTTTATGTGATTTTTCTTCATGTGAAAAAGAACTTGTGTGTATTGCGTTCTTTACATGACTATCATCCCAGGAAAGAATATTCAGTTACCTTTGACGTACAATGGCATGACTTTATGGCCAACAACACAAAATGGCAAGACTTTATGGCCCACAGTTCAACATGGCAAGACTTTATGGCCCACAGATTAACATGGCAAGACTTTATGGCCCACAGTTAAACATGGCAAGACTTTATGGCCCACAGTTTCAACATGGCAAGACTTTATGGCCCACAAATCGGTATAGCAAAACTTTATGGCCCACAAATCGGTATGGCAAAACTTTATGGCCCACAAATCGGCATAGCAAGACTTTATGGCCCACAAATCAGTATGGCAAAACTTTATGGCCCACAATTTAATATGGCAAGACTTTATGGCCCACAGTTGAACATGGCAAGACTTTATGGCCCACAGTAACTGAAATATTCTTGTCTGTACCTGTCTTGTCTGTTTCTTCCCGCTCCGAAGAAACCTTCGAAGACTACGAAGTTCGGGCCGTGAGGATGGAAGAATATGATTATCAACAACGTTTGAGTGCCGCCGCTTTTGTCACCCCAGCCTATTTGCCTACGCTGCGGCCAGTCCATCCTCGTCGGCCTGCTCCTCCAGCAGCCAACGTCCCTGATTCAATCGACGTCCTGCCCACCGCCCCCGCATCCTCCGGTGGCACCCTCAGAATTGACGCCGGGGCCTCCACCAGCAGCTCCACACTTTCTCCCCCGGAGTTAATTCTACCGGACGTCATGGTGGCTTATCGCCATTACAGCGAACTGCCCTGCTTCCCTGGGTGTTTCGTCTGCCAGGCTATAAAGCACGGTAAGTTTATTTCTTGATTATAAAAATTTTTGAGTGACTTTATGATGAATCTGCAATATCTATCAACTAGCGGAGTCGCTCGCTTCGCTCGCTCATTCCGCGTCGTCTCACTCCCCCTCGCTCCCCCTCCCCCCCCCCCCTCATTACGTTGCCGTTCGGTCGCTAGATGGCATCGTATGTTCGCGCTGCTGGACGTTGCGTTCTGGGCGCAGCTACTATCTCAGCGGGCCTTGGCTGCTACTCTTATAATTTGCCGTTCCGTCGGTAGATGGCATCGTATGTCCTGCTTGCTGCTACTGGCTGTGCTGCAGATGCAGATGACTGCTTCCTATGTCCTGCTTGCTGCTGCTGCTGCTGGCTGCGCTGCAGATGCAGATGACTGCTTCGTATGTCCTGCTTCCTGCTGCTGCTGCTGGCTGCGCTGCAGATGCAGATGACTGCTGCTGACTGCCTTGCGGATTCTGTGTAATTATATATATAGATTCCGAATTATAAGCATCTTTATACATAATCTGATGTTTATATCGAATATTAAAGTTGGTATAAGTTATTCCTTTATAGGAATAGGGAGAAAAAATGATAAATTTCAAGTTAATTGCAAATTTATCTTAAGTTTAACTGGCCGGCATAGGCCTAAAATTACTATGTAACTTCCCGGTAATTTAATTAATATATTTTGAATGCCCATATCAATGCAATTATTTTCAGCCATATACCAAATCCTGGTTTTTCATATTCATTCTTGTATTAATCAAGAATGGAAGGTAGAGCAATTTATTTATTATTTATAGGAGAATTCAAATTTCTGGTTTTATCAATGATGCAGTTCCCACTATTACTGAAAATTGAATTTCCCTATATGCTTATCAAAAATAGAAAATGTTGGAACATACATTTGCAATAGGGGGTGGGGCTTCCCCGAATTTTCATGCGCATCCTACTTGGCACTGACTGTAAGCCTCATTTTGAGAGGTATAAAAATGGGGAGAGAAATTTCAAGTTTCCCCCCGTAATCCTCATTAATGTTCCTTGTCATTCACAATCCATGGTCCGAATTACCTATTTCGATCATGGATCCTGAATGCGTTATTTGACCGCTACCTTTTTTTTCAAAAAGAAAATTTCTTAAAGGGGGAGAGAGAAAAACAATTCTAATCAATGCTGTACCCCAATTATGTTTCTTTTCTTTTATCTATATCAATTTACGAATTTAACACCAGATGTGCCTATCCCGTTCCACCCACCTAAACCCAAAACTCTTGATTTTCAAAAGAGAAGAGGGGGTGGGGGGTTTATATTTTTACAATTTCATAATGAGTTTTAATAATAGAATTGGTATTAACACCCATTTCCCGTAGTCACCTTTACTGGCAGTCAAAACAAAATGTTCCAAAATTTTAGCCTTCTCTACGACTGTACAGGTCTTACCTTATATTTGGTTTTAAATCTACATCACCATTCATCCATTTAAATATCGTTTCCGATTACTGAAATGCTTTTAAGAACCGTTTTTAACCTGATCGCTATCTTTTTCTCATTTATTTGGGAAAAAGATGGGGAAAAGGGGATAGCGGGATCACAATATTTGCTTATTTCCCACCCCACCCTTACGGTAATTATATCATGGACAATAGCCGTGTTATTTCCCTAATTAGATTTCCACCAACTGAGTTTCGAAATACCAGTTTTATCAACCTAATAAAAAAAAATATTACTTTAATTTTGATTAATTCGCCCTATCATCCTTATATCCATCTATATTTACCTACTTTAACTTTCAAACATAGCTCCTATGCACCTTTGACTACTTTTGATTGCACGTTAAAGTAGCAAATAATCAAAAATAATGTTGCATTAAATCCACCTCCGTTTACTTTTGGAGAAAAAAAATAATAAAATATATAAATATATTTATTTTTAAACCAGTCAGCCTTTACATCTTCCCTATACCATCTATTATTCCAAAGGGAAAAAAAATTCCAGTTTTTCTTCGAAATTTAAATCCAATCGTAATAATTCTTTTTTTTAAAAAAATGAAAACTCTGCGAATTTTGACTTTGTTTCTAAAATGTCCGTATCACATGTTATGTTTTCAGCTTTTAAACTCGTGATTTCTAGGCATTTACAATTTTTGTTTCCATTTATTACAGAAAAAGACGACGGACCCAGCCACTCCTAGGCTGTTGCCGTAATTTCTCCTTGCCGTTGCCGCTGCCGTGAGTCGCCATCACTCGTCCGACGTGTTTATTTAACATCGTCGGCGACTGCTGGCGACCCGACAACGAGCACCATCTAGCGGCAAAGAACAACCCTACAACCCTGGCCCTTCTACGGCCTGGCTCCAATCCCCCACATCTTGCAACTTAATCGTTTAAAATTTTAAATTAATGCTGTTATTTTCCTTTGTACCTCTTCAAGTATGCAAGTATCTTAAATATCTTAAATATATCCAAAATATCCAAAGTATCTTAAATATCTTAAATTAAGTATCTTAAATAATTCCAATTAATTGTTTTAATCCGTCCAAAATTTCCCCCTTTTACGACTTTAATTTTAAATCCATCCATCTGATACGACCATTATACTAAATGTTCCAATACGTTGAGTGCTATCCCTGTTTTTAAATGCCAACATCCTTAATTGTACATAGTTCTGTAAAATATTCTTGTCTATTGTTTAAATAAATTAAAAAAAAAATGTCTTTTTAAATTTGAACACTGAAAAGCAAGTCTTTGAATTCACTTAATCGTTATTCTGACACATGTCCATTAATTGTTTTAAAAATTTAGTGTGCACGCAATACTGTTTTTATTTCAGATTGTCCGTTTGAATTTAAATTTCGTTTTCAGCGATGTTTGCTTGCAACGCCACGTTTTCCTACAAACCGCTACAGGGTTCTCGCGACCAACCGCACGGCTGGCGACCATGTTTTTCCTTTGTTCTCCAACAGAAAACTACACTGTGTCGTCTTCTTTGACTCTCGCGTCGTCTAGTTGCCTTTGAAACCTTATTTCGGGTGTACATTTACTGCTTCTAGTTTGGTAAGAGTGTGCTGTCCCCCTAAAACGTTGTAAATCTAATTCTTGTTCTAATTTAGTCTGTTTAATTGTCAAAGCTCGAGCCGATCTTGGTTCGATATATTTACGCTTTCTAGATTTACAATCGCCTGCTTTATTTAACGCGTCGTTGGCAACTGACGACCCGAGATCCGGAGCAGACGCTTCAAAATCCGGAACCTCCATTTCTACCGCTCGGTCATTCGGATCCAAAAGAAGTTCAGAAATGTATTCTTGTAGTTTTGTTTCAGCCTCCGTTAATTCTCCATTAACTTGTAATGACAAATCAAGATCCGAAGCTCCGTTAAAAGGTATAGGTTGGTTTTTGCCTTTATGAAATATGGTCTCAAGTGGTTAACGTGAGCACGATAAATTTTCAACGGATCCAGGAAATGAACTACTCTTACGATGACATCGTTAATGAACTCCATTATTCTGAAGGGACCTGTCCAACATTTCTGAAGCTTAACGGAGATCTGCTTTATAGGAACCCATATTTTTAATAATACGTAATCATCCACAATATATTTATAAGGTCTTGCCGTTTTATTACAAAAATTTTGAGACTTGATAACGGACCTCCAATTGTGCATTCGTGCTACCTTGAACGCAGCCTGAAGTCTACTCTCTAGACGTACCACGTAATCTTCACTGTCGTAACAGATTTTAGGTGGCTCAAAAGCCAATGATGCTGGTAAGCGATATTCACAACCAAAATGCAAATAATGTGGACTAACCAATGTAGCCCGACGATGTGCAATTTATGGCAAAAGATACCATTTCTAAATAACGACACCAATCGTTTGGACAATGAGCAGTGATCTTATGCAAAATAGTTTCGATTTGTTTGTTGCAATTCTCAACTAACCCACCTACCCATGATACGTTAGGTGTGAAGTTAATTTGTTTAATTTGCAACAAATTAGTCAATTTAGCCATAATTGTTTTGTTTAGTTCACTTCCGTTGTCCGATCGGATTTGAACGGGACTGCCAAATTTAGCAATTAGTCTCGAAAACACTTTCTTAGCTACCGTCTCTGCCTATTTATTGGGAATGCCCACTGCGATAGTGTAGCGAGAGAAGTCGTCCACCATACTGAGAATATAGTAAGCCCGGTGGTTACTGGTGTGCAAAGGCCCAATGAGATCCAGGGACCAAGACAACCCCGGCCTTTGCAAGGGGGTATAGGCTCTAAGTTCAGCCTTATGGGGTCTGTTCGGTCTAGCATAGGCTTGGCAGACCTGACACGACTTTAGGTAGTCCGCAACGTGTTCAGCCATTTTAGGCCAGAAACAATGCAATTGTATTAAATCCAATGTCTTCTTACGGCCCCGATGCCCAGCCGATATTGATGAATGGTAATCCCTGATACAGAAATTTACCAGAGATTTTGGAATACACATCTGTGCTAGGTTTTCAATTCTGCCCTGTTCAGGGTCAGCGAGCCGGATCCTATACAGGATCTCGTCATAATCCTTGAAAAAGATGTTGCGTTTGTAGGAGGCACCCAAAAGTTCTTCCGACGACTGATCTTTAAGGAGCTTTATTATTTTGCCAACATAAGGATCCTTACGCTGCTCAGCTGCTAAATGTGCGCTAGTCCAGTCTGGGTACTGGCTGCCGAGAACAGCTACTGGAATCTCGACTCTAGATAGTGCGTCTGCAACTGCTAGTAGCCTACCAGGTCTGTGACATAAGCAGAAGTCGTACTTCCTTATTTGTAGCAAAATTCTCTCTAATTTTGGAGACAAAGAGGACGAGTTATATAAAAAATTATAGCCATATGGTCCGTGGTTAAAAAAAACGTTTTACCTAATAAATATATTCTAAAAGATTCGATCCCATTCACTATGGCTAAAATCTCCCTGGTAGTCGTCGTCTGGTTTTGATCACTAGGTGTGAGTGTTCGGGAAGTGTAGGCTAAGGGATATTCGATGCCTCCGTGCATCTGTGATAGGCAGCCACTTACCGCAAAATCCGATGCGTCAGTTTCAAGATAAAAAGGCTGTGTAAAATCTGGATGCTTTAACGTAGTGGCATTGACCATCCCTTTCTTTAATTCCCTAAAAGCATTTTCCTCAGCTTCACCCCAAACAAACTTGCAGTTTTTCCTTGTCAGCCTTGTTAATACAGAGGCGTGGGTGGCGAATCCTGCCACATGACGCCTGTAATAATTGCATAGTCTGAACCATTGGCACATCTGCTTAGGATTTTTAGGTGCAGGATATAGCTCTATAGCTCTAAGTTTGTCTTTATCAGGATGTATTCCATGTTCATCCAGCACAAATCTCAAGAATTTCAGAGATTTGCAGCCAAATAAACATTCTTCATGCCACTTTTAGCAACAAGACCCAGAGCCCTGTCTACGTGTCTGATATGAGTCCTAAAATCTGGGGAATTGAGGAGACAATCGTCTAAATAGCAGGTACAATAGGCACCTAAAATCTCAGCGAAAATCTGCTGAGCACAAAACTGGAAGTGCGCTGGAGCCGTTTTTAATCCCATCGGCAAACGCTGAAAAATCCAGCTTTTCCTGGAAAAATTGAAGCTTACTTTATGCTTATCAGCTTCAGCAAGCTTGAGCTGGTAAAATCCAAACTTAAAATCCAGTTTGCTGAAGTATTTAGACCCACTGAGATGCGCCATGCTCTCTGTCACGGTAGGTATCGGCACGCTTATGCTTTCAACCACCGAGTTCAAGCCGCGTAAGTCCACCACCACACGATATCCACTAGGCTTCCTCCTCACCAAGAGACATGGCGACATCCAGCTACTTTTCCCCTCTTTTATGATTCCAGCCTTTTCCATCTCTTCCACGTAGCTATCTAGCAACTCCCTTTGATGGAATGGCACCCTGTATAACCTAGGACGAACTGGCTCTGCATTACCAGTCCGAATAGGCACCTCATACTGCTCATACACCCCCAGATCAAAGTCGTTCTTAGAAAACGAGTTTGGATGCGTTTTTAGCATCTCCAAGAATTCTACCCTTTGATAAGTCCGGAAAAGTAAACTTATGTTGTATCACATTCCACTCTTCTTCCAATTCTTCCTTTGTTTTGGCCACGGGGGTTTCTGTTAGTACCCTAGCAGGGCCCTCCGCTGAGCTTTCTCCCTGCTTGACTTGCTCGTCCGACTCCTGAGTCGGCCTTGTCTCAACTGGTGCTGCCTCGCGCGCATTTGTTTCTGTTGCATCCTCGTACTCCACGATCGCTGTCGTGTAATGCCCCAGCACAGTGCCTTTTTTTAACTCCACATCAACACCACTCATGTTAAAGCACATCACCGGAAGAATACCGGTAGGTGACGTATTTACTAGGCCATGAGCCGTGACTACTAAAGATTCAGTAGTATTCGCCACGAAAATGCCACTCTGTATCTCTGGAAAAGGAGTTTTTAATAAAGCTGTTACACGGGTCTCTGCACTCGTCGGAATGAGCTCGTCCCGTAAAAGTGTCACCTCTACATCTATATACTCTTGCTTAGGTGTGCAATTCCACGTTGATTTTGGGTTATCGTCAGAATCTTCATCCGACGCAACATTAAGTGTAGCTACGTAAACGCCAGTAGGTTTATACATTTCCCGATTTACCATTTCCCTGTTTTGAATGTAATTTGCCCATGCTAGTTCCGGTGTTGCTGATAATTGAAATTCTAAAGTTCCGATTTTCAAAACATTGTTTGAACAGTCCAACGATGCTGGATCTACTTTACTAGACATGAAATCGAATCTGAGCAACACTGGAATTTCCCCAAAAGAATCATTTGGTACTAATATGAAATCTTGCTGTCTTGAAAATTCACATTTAGATAACTTAACAACGATCTTTTGTCCTGATTTTATTTCTTTTTGACCTACCCCTACCAAACTTAATGGCGTTTCCATAGCGTGTAGCTCACAAACAATATTACTATCGCACAGTAATTCCTGCGCTACTGACTCGCAGAGTAAAGAAACTGATGACCCAGTACCTAATAAAGCTACACGTGGCTTATCCCCAACATCAAACACAAAATGTGGGCGAGAAAAGCAGTACTTTGAACACTGTGCACTGAAACATTGTTTTTGTCCGTTAGCAATGGCCCTGCATCTTGACCAGAATACAGTGGGCCGTCACTTTCGCTTCTAGTCTGAATCTGCGCCGCTAGATGTCGTTGGGTGTACCAGCACTTGCCCATTTTGGCCGAGACGCTAACACGTAGCCTCCCGTTTCTCAAAACAGATTTGTTTACGTTTGGAGTACTCTTTGGCGTAGCGTCACACATACTATCCCAAAATGTAAGGCAAATTGTCGGTTTGTTATTCCCTTCTAATAACGGAATCCTGAATTTCCATTCTTTTTGGGTTTTATCAGAAATTCCGATTGAACAGCCAGATGACATTTCCACATTATTTTTAAAAAATGGATCATTGATATGCCGAAATTGAACATTACGCTTTTGGCCTAGAACTGACAAAATAACAGGTTTACTGGTATCAACATTATTAAGTTCTGAAAGAAATGTTGAAGAATCTATGCCATCTTCGAACGGTGTCACGATGACTGAATCGCATTTTAATTTATACTTTTCGTTCACTATTATTAACATCCCGTGAAAGTCATCTGTCATTTCAATGTTATTTTCTACGGAACAAGAAACATGCTTTGTAGGAACCTTGCCAAAATATGAAGCTAGACGGGGTAATGCCAAAGTTCTATCAGGTAGTGATAAGCGTTGTTGTTGCCAATCGACGTTTGAATAAAGATTATTAAACAAATCATTAGCCTGATTAGGCTCAAACAACTGAACTTTGTTAAAAGTTATGGATTTACAGTTAATATCTTCTACTGAGGGACCAACAGGATTTTGAGTGTGCACCACACTAATCGGAATTGTGTTTTTCGCTTCCGTTGCTTCTTGTGCTTCACCCTGTAGGCCTAGACACCCGTTTTCGTCTAGGCTGTGAGCCCGTTTTTTGAAGCCTCATCACTTTGACAGTTTTCTCCTCCCTGGTTTGCCACTACGGCACACTGTGCGGCATTATTTTGGCCTTCCACTTGTTTATCCTGGCTACGGCCCTGCTGTTGATTGTAATAATGCTGGTGGTTATCGTAATTGTTACGATTCTGGCCACCACCACTATTACCATATCCAGCATTTTGCCCATTCCTGTTTTTACATCCGTTAAAATGCTGAGGATCCCTATATTCTCCTCCCAAATACGAGTTACCTCGGCCACCCTTGTACTTACCACGGCCACGAAAACCTCCGTGTCCGCCTCTGTTATTGGAAAAATTTCCCCTTCCATGATTCCCGGAATTTAACCTTCGCTCATTTTTCTCCCGTACCGTCTGTATATTCTGATCTTTTGTTCTACATTCCTTTTTCAAATGTCCCCAGCCTAAACAGCGATAAGAAACTCTATATTTGGGCCCCTTAGTCTGAACCGCACTTACTTTTACTTCCCCTTTTAATGAACTCATTTTATTCACTGACTTCTCTAATTTCTCGATTTTGTCTGCCATGGTTCCCAGAGTCAAATTATTTATGTCAATCTCGTTAGCTTTACTAGAACTACTTGTTACAGCTGGTGACGTTGAGGTTTTCGCAGCCCATTTCCCTATACGCCCATTCATTATTGAACGTTTGCGTATGGCCTTGTTATACATATCCCTGAATGTTTTAGGATCTTTAGACAACACATAATTCTCAATTTCGGGCGGTATAGCATGGAGAAAAGCGTTTTGCTAAGCATCATCCTTGTATTCTTGTTTCCTATTACGCTCAACTTCGCTATCTCCAGGCTTTACCCTCCAAAGTGCCGAAGCCATAGACTCTAGCCTCGCAGAAAATAACTCAATAGTTTCCCCTTCTTCCATAGCCGTCGTATAAAACATATTCATTCATAGTAACGTTTTCCCCTGCGGACCCAAAACGGTCAACCAAAACCTCTTTAAATTTGTCCCAGTTATCAAGACGTGCAATTTGCGGGTTCATTGCCAAAAATTTTGCTACTTGACCCGTGCACTTACTACAGGCTACCGAAATTATTTCCCTATCCTTAATGCTTGGATCTAAAGTCTTTAAATTTTCACACATCAAGTAAAAAGTGAAAACATCGAGATCTTCTTCCCCCGAGAAAGTTGTGATAGCCTTTTTGGCTTGTATAACCTCCTCCCATAACCTCGACTTCTCAGGTTTATCCCTGGAACGCAGTTCCCTGAATGATTCGGCTAAATCCCTTACTACCTCCATCTGATTCTCACTACCGGCCCTTAAACAAGCTGGTATAGTTTGTGACAAAATATTTTGGATCAAATTCCCAGTAACTCCCTCATTAGCCTGCTGAGACACTTTATTCTCTATTAATTTCCTGATTTCATCTGCATTTAATCCTGAGGTTTTTGGAACGGATGTTGATTTTGTTCCTAACCTATTATTCATATAATCCCTTGTGATCCTTTCCCGGCGCGATGAACGAGTCTTTCGTCTACCCCTTGTTCCATCATTGCTTATTTCGCTACGAACCGGCGAACGTGAACGTTCCCGATCCAAAACAGGTGGAGGGGTGCTATCTCGACCATGATTGTCATCAGAATAGTCTGAATCCGATTCTATAACCGCTCCGCGTGTAGAACGCTTTGGAGTACTAGTTGTTACTTGACTAATATCAACAAAATCATCTCGATTTAAAGGACGCTTAATAGTTCTTCCTTTAGAAGAACGCTTAACCGCTACCTTGGCCCCACGGCCTCTACCTCTTGGCATGATATAATTGTAAATTTAACTCGATAAAAAAAATATATGCGATCCAGCAATGAAAAGAAACTCAGTGCTACTCCGCTCGTTACACTTTCAATCAACTGCCGCTATTAATTTATCCGATACTACTAATCACGCCAGTCCAAATCCACAATCAACGTAATAGGTTGTTTTTTCTTCCTTAAAAAAAATTGCTTAATCCAAAATTTGCCCAATTTAACTTTGACCAATCCAACCAACTCTTAAAGTTTACTCTTACACGTAAATATTTACGCACTCCCAATAATCGTGCCAACAGCTAGCTACCGCCGTTAAAACAGTTTTAATTTGAACACTTGGAACAAATACCAATAATCACTTTCACTGCGTAGCAATCCGACAGTACCAAAAATATTTAATTAAGTCACAAAATCACACACAAAGTTCCGGAACCCATAACCAATTCAAAAGAGTAATTGTGATACCATACTGCGAGTTATCAACCTGTAAAAAAAATCCACCACTCCAATAATCAAACTGAACACCAATCAATTAATCCTAAAGCACTTCCGCTACTTTCATGTATGTATAGCAAGCACAAACAAAAAAATTCCAATCTTCACCGCAGTGTTGACTTCAAGCAATTAGCAAATCCAAATATCTCACCAAAGCTAATTTCATCACCAAATCACAAATTATCAGGATTACGAGAACGATCCACCAAAATTCCATACTATAATTTAATTTCCGAAATTATTTTACGAATTTATCCAAGCCAAAAAAAAACGTTCGACCTTTTAAACTAGGCGTGAATTACTTCTGATAACCACTGTTATGGGTTTATTTGGGTTAAACCCACTTAATTTGTCAAGATGGATGTACACACTTTGTAAATGAAAGCACTATTAAAATATAAACACCAAAAACACCAAATGATTATTAATCCATTTTTTTCAGCTAAGCATAGCCCGCAATATCAATCCAGAACTGGTCAATTACGTTAATTTAAATTAGATCCTTTTAGCAAGATTGCCTATGCGCTAATAACAATAAGGCTGAAGTCAACACACATTCATATTGCTAACCATCAATTATTATTCCTAATAATTTCTGCTTAATACAACAATACGTCAACACTATACTTGATTATGCTTCGCTAAGGTAATATACTGTTAGCATTCAACTACTATTCTATGATACTACAATATCAACTTAGCTGCGATCCATGTAGCCTGTGCGGCTTTGCCGTCAGATTTCCGGCACTACCACAACGCTGGCGCACTTCCACGAGCCAAGACAGGAGGAGTAGATTGTAACACACAAAGCCGATGATCTCACACTGGTAACTACTACTTTCACTTAAGCCCTTTCACTTTTTATAACCTCTGTTTACATTCCATCGGTTAATAGACCCATTACTTACTTTCTCCTATCTGTCTTGTCTATCGCCCGTAATTACCCTTTCACTTATAATAATTACACCTATTAGGATCACCTGTCAACTCTGCTCTACTTTCCGAGATTGCTAGCTCCGATATGTCACTCACTTTGCGCATCCTGTAATTATCTAAAGTGGTTCGCTGGCAAGCGGTACAAAGGATTACCCTCCTATTATCCGTGTTGACCTCAATCTTAATTGCTTAACCTTGCACTGGCGCCGATGTTCTGAACCTGGCTTCTCTTACTATTTTTGTCTCTCTGTTTTCAGTTTATACTTTTAATAATTATTGTGCTATCTCATGCACTGCTTTGATTTATAATAGTAATTGTGAATGGCTTGCATAATGAATACAGCTTGATATCTTTATATAATATCTTATATGAATATTAATTTATGCTAATATAATACCATTCCAGTTCTTTATGGAGAAAAAGTGCCCTCGATAACGTTGAGTGTTACTAGTAACTAGTAATCATTTCAAAAACCATACCTGGTAAAAGGGGCGCCAAGTTCCAAATGGTTCGGCCCTTCAAAGGAGTGCTATCAACACACCAAAACATTCGCCAAGTTAATCGCACCGCTTAATAGTTCGAAGGTTAAATGAAAACTAGAACATTGCTAATTTCGGTAGCAATGTTCAAGTTTTCATTTAACGTCCAAAGTATTATTCGGTGCAATTAAGTTGGCGGATGTTTTGGTGTGTTGATATCACTCCTTTGAACCATTCGGAACTTGGCGGCCTCTTTTACCAGTTTTGGTTTTGATATGATATCACTCCTTTTTTTTAAATTGTGTATTAGACTCAACTCCACTACCGTGCAGATGGGTAATAAAGTGGCATGTCAATTGTAATTGTTGTAATTTGTTTTCTTTCGTTAGTTTTGGTGTGTTGATATTACTCCTTTGAAGGGCTGAACCACTCTGAACTTGGTGGCCTCTTCACCAGTTTTTGCCTTTGTTTATTTTGCTTTGTTTTTAAAGATGGTTTATTTTTCGTGAATTGGACGTGTATACAATTTCTTTTGCAACGTTGTTTAGATTCATCGTGCTCCACTAGTGTGTGTCTAGGCACACATGTCAGTATACACGTTGTCATTGTCCGAACTTTGGCTGTCCAATGAGAGACGATGACGACAATACTAACAATGGTTATAACAATATGTTCGTACTTACGCGCCATCCCACACCATCCTCGTTACACCCCTATGCTCCAAACCATAAAAGGTACGCAGTTCGTATCGTACTGTAGCCATTCGTCCAATTTCATAGCTGGAAACCATCCCGTTATCTCGGTATCAATGAATAATCACCCTAACATGGGAATGAGCGGACTAGAATTAGCTAGCTAGCTAGTTACACATTTTTAACGTTATTGAGGGTCAGATTTTGCATTGAAAGCAGCTTAGCTGGCATTCCTACAAGAGTTAATTTTTGTCAGGTGGGTCATTGCTCTTGATTTCAACACAATTTAAGCTTTTGTACCGCATTATTATTTTTCCTCAAGTACCTGAAATGTGCCCAACTATGCTTCAAGATATAAGACACTGACGCTATGGTGCCACACTACAATGGTTTACAACCTCGACAATTGAATTGATGTGATGTTTGTGTGATGATTGTTACCTAACTCGGTGCGACACACTAGTGTGTGTCTAGATTAGTATCTAGCTAATCACCAGGCTCCCATGTTAATTCTCATACGGTATAAAGAATTGTTTATAAAGAAGCCTGTTGCTAATTAAACTCATCCATTCCTGTGCTTGCATTAAGTCTGTTTTGAGTCGTTACTCTACTGGGGGGACCCTACGCAATTGGTACACCACTAGGATATAACAATCTAAAATCTAAATCCCTAACACCTCTACAGCTCATTAGGGAAAGTTGCCAGATCTAAATTTCGGCAGACAGGTAAAGCATCATATCGGGAAGTGCATTTTTCTAAAATGGGGGTTGCAGCTAGAAGCACGTGGCCCTGAAGTGGCTAGTAACTGCAAAATTATTGTTGTAACCATTGTTTGTATTGTCATCCAACAGTAAATTGTAACATGTGTAGTGTCGTTACATGTGGCACTACAACTCCCAACCTAGACTAACTACACTAATAGTTTTAGGATGTGCTTACCATACATGATAGTACTGAGACATACTTATCGCCATAGACATGTGACAGTATCTGGTCACATGACCTGTAATCTTACATTATAAACCAAAGTCTCATAGTAGAAATGAAGCAACGGCAACGACCCCCGGAAGGGGAACAATGAAAACGTGCGAGTGTGTCAATTCTTTGGCATGAAGTTGAAACTGGGACGTTGTTGTCCTGAAAAGAAGTTGAAATTGCCACATTGTTGCCTCGACTAACAATTTGCTCTAACAATTATCCTTCTAACTAAACACCGTGGTAATCTCAAGGGCAAGTATTACATGACGTCATGCACACTTTTTTTCACATGGTACATATTGCTTAAGCCACAGCGAAAAACTGGGAGTTGGGGGGGGGGGGGTGGGGGCAAAGTGAGCTGTTACCATTAAGCATACGATTACGCATTAACTGAACCTAGAAGAGAACAAACAAACAAACACACACCCGGGACCTGGGAGCCGGGTACGTGTTCAACTACGTATAGCAAACAGGAGAAAGGGAAGGAAGCCAAGAGGAGAGTGAGAGGATGGGATAAAAGGAGGAGGGGAGAGGGGAGGGAGAGGATTGGCGGAAAGGGGGAGTGTTACACAAACAAAAATCGACTGTTGCAGTGAACGATCAGGCAGCACCGAGCAAATACTGGGAAACAACCACGTGTCAAACAAATCCCCGGGCGAAGCTGGGTACGATGCTAGTTGTTTATAAAGAAGCCTGTTGCTAATTAAACTCATCCATTCCTGTCCTTGCATTAAGTGTGTTTTGAGTCGTTACTCTGCTGGGGGAAACCTACGCAATTGGTACACCACCAGGATATAACAGAATGGCGACGAGCCACCCCAGTGGTGTACTGTTTAAGATATAGTAAATTAATTCCCCCACCAACCATTTCAGTGCTCCGAATTTGGTAAGTTGGTAAATTCGCTATTTAGGCTAAATAGTTTAGTGCACGAAATGGGAGTTAATTTAAATCTTAAAAAAGTAGTTGCTTGTGTGATTGGAACTTTGTGTGGTTCAAATTTATTATAGTTACAATTTGTTTCCTTATTGTTAGAACAGGGGGAGATATTGCTTTGCTAGCACGCAATTTGTACAAGGTTTGTGTCCAGATGCAACGTGTTGGCAGTTTTCACCTATCATACTATAATTAGGATAAGCCGGGAAAAACGCAAATAAATTGGGTCTTTGCAAATCGATGTTGCCTTATCTCTACTCTGGCTGGTTGGTGAGGTATATTATCAATTTAATTACCTTTAGTCATGAGTCCATGAAAAGTTCCGTAGGAACGATGAGTAACACACTTGCATTAGGTTGGTGTCCTAGCGTTTGACCGAGGACAGAGACTCGCCTCGACCACCCTTGGAACTAACCCACAAAAACTTTCAATCTTCAATGGCGTTAGTAATTTGTGCGTTTTAAAACTTCAGTATCATTTACAGTTTGTTTGTGGGCTCTCAATGTTATTCATAAATTCTTATTTAAAGTATTCTTTGGAATTCTCAGACGAATAACATTTATTAAGTTATATTCTAACTCTTTTTGATATTATTTTTAACCAATCACGGAGCAGTTTGGTTACGAAAAACGCCATGACATCTGTTATGTAATGTGCCACTTGTGCTTCAACTAAAAAAGTGAAATCTTCCAAGTTAATTGCCAGAATGGGACAGATGAAGAAATTCAACTTTATAAACAACAAGAAAATAGTTTGATAATATGGCAGAAAATATTTGCTCTCTTAGTGCAAGTATTTTGTTGGTGGTCCGTGTTCATACTGGAGATAAGCCCTAAACAGTAAAATTTGTGGTAAGGCATATCTACGATTACTTGTTGCACATTTTGAGTCGAAAGCCAGGAGGATGATTATCTCTTAAGTGTGACACGTCGTATTATGATTTGTGAGATTTTCTGCTGCATTTTCTACATTCTACGACACAACAGCGAGAAACTTTTTAAATGTGGAAACCGTAGTAGAGCCTTTTAACTGAAGCTCATGTTTAGTGGCGTTTGGGGGCAAGAAGTGTCTTAATGTTTTTGTGACAAGAAGCCTATTAAATACATAGTATGCGGTACTGCACTTTCTGGTGAGTGAAGCTTGTTGCAACATAAATGAATTTTTTCTACCGATCGTTCCTTAAATCAAGTTTGTAGTACGCAATTTTCTTATTTAACGTGAATATGAGATGATGTGTATTCGAATACAAAACGGTGTGAAAACAGGGAAATATAACCTTAGTGGTGCTGCATTCCACACATAATTAAAAGAAATAGACTAATTTTAAATGCGAGATATTTTTATTGGTAGCACCTTTTGAAATAAGAAATACAACAATGCATAGTCAACGTTATTTTAATGAGACACGTGAAAATTAAAAGAGCTACAATTTCGTTATAAAAGTGTGTAGCAATGTAGTCGAATGATAATGGTGTGAAACCCTTGAAGTGAGAATTGTATGCTGCAGCATTTTTACTGAGAAACCGTTTATTATCTACGGTCGAATTCTACTCCAGCTGATTTGTAAGGTGTGTGCTACTTCAAATACTCAGCCTCATTAGGTCCCCTTTTCGGCAAAAAAATGAATGACATTTTATTTAACAAATCGTACGTTTTTATATAAAAAAATTTTTTTTAACTTTTCTTGTTTTTTTTTCCCTTTTACCCTATACGTTAATTGTTAGAAAATTGTTATTCGTCTCATTTGCATGACACAGTGCAAGAGTTCATTTTCCATGGTACTTCTGCTCCGAAGCAGAAGGGAGGAGGGGGGGGGGGTGGGGCAGGAGGAAGGGGCAGCGAAAAATATGATTAGAAAACTATGCAACATGAAAACTTTGAAGCAGAAATTCCTAGAAATGTTTTCAGTAACTTACTTTAGAAGGGGTTAATACAGGGAGGGAGTCATCAGGTAAGTGGTGTGGCGATGGTCGGGGTGGGGGGGGGGGTGGGCGTTAATGAGGCGCCCGATTCAAAAATCTTTACATATGGATTAAATTTAAATATATTT
This sequence comes from Lithobius niger, assembly GCA_023313725.1. Lineage (NCBI taxonomy): Eukaryota > Metazoa > Arthropoda > Chilopoda > Lithobiomorpha > Lithobiidae > Lithobius > Lithobius niger. Next base: position 1,005 of record JAHWFP010137447.1, on the reverse strand, counting down.
TTCAAATTCGGCGTCACTTGTTATTAGTGTTAAAAGTTTTGCTGACTGCATTATACGTATAAAAAAATGTTGTTATGTAAATCTTTCAGTTTTTCATACTAGATACTTATTTTTAAACACTGATACTTTGTTAGAAATGTTGGGAATTTTAAGCAAAATATGGAGTTAAAGTGTTAGTAATTCTTACTGTTTATCTTTACTGATTTTCGTATTTCTCCATTTGTTACCTGGTTACTTTAGTGATTTAAAGGAGAAACAGTAGAAGTATTAATTAGCTAAGATGAAAGTTGCGTCTTTGACCTCAAAATGCAGCCCTCTGACGGTAAATAATTTTTCAGCTATGGAAAAAGTCACTTGGTCAATTTGCCGAATAAGCTTTCAAAACCTCACAGAGGGGGTGAATCGGCCCCCCCCCACTAGTTAGGCCACTGGTCACAGACAAGAAAAATTGTGGAGGGGGACGAATAAAGCCAGCTCGGGGTCTGGGGGAAAGCTTCCCTAGAGCGTTCCGAGCAACTGAAGCATCTAAAGCTTGTGGCACACTGCTCCGTTCCGTTCCGACGACGAAGAGAGCCTCCACGGCCACTGTAGTTAGCGACTGACTGCAACAGATGGCCCAGCACACATTGCTTCCGTCACTAACTACGGTGGTCCTGGAGGTTCTCTTCGTCGTCGGAACGGAGGAGTGTGCCACAAGATTATGGTACATCACTACCCAATCCGGCTTCTGTAGAGCACATATTCATATTCGGGCAGAATTTATGTAGCATCATGACACGTTCAAGCAACTAAAAAAAAAAAAACGCAAATAAACAATTTATCAATTCAAAAAGAAACGTCAATTTTGCAATTTTGTTCAGTTTGGTTTTCCGGAGGAGGGGGTGGCCCCATTATTTTGTCGTTACATAATTAAAAGCTTGATTAGTTAGGAGCGGACTGGCACTGTTTGTGCCTAAACTAACCACAGTTTTCCAACTCCAAAGTCGTACGAGGGTGATAATAATA
>JAHWFP010137445.1:0-11113 GCA_023313725.1 Lithobius niger | reverse complement strand
TGTAAAGTGCAAATGTTTTAATGTTTTAACATGTTTGACTAAAATAAAAAACCAGGAGTTTTAAACGTCCAACGGTTTATTCGTTCGTTGTTTGTTAGCAGTTAGTATTTACGATAATTCTCGTCGAATATAACTTAGCTAGCCTAACTCCCACCTTGGTGGCAGCGTTACCGTTTATTATTACTAGTTAGCCTACACGATTAGGACAAAAGTAGCTCCAATCCCTACACCGGGACTGTAGCAGTTGTGCTTATTTTAACCAAAAAGTACCAAGAGTGATTATAAGAAAGATCCAGTTACACCAGGCGACCGGTGATGCTACAAGCACCTACCCCGTCGTAGCACACGCCGTTACAAATGGTGGCAGCGGTGGGATGAACAGGTGCTGTTTTCCCCCAGCGTTTCCCCCCTGCCATGCTACTATGCCATTTGTGTTGAACAATCCTTCAACAAAAATGTCCATGACTCAGTTACAACAGTCACAGAAGTAGATGCCTGCATTGCAGCTAAAATCAATGCCGAAACCGATGTCAGCACTGACAACAACAACAGTGCCTGCCGTCAGCTCCAGCAACTAAGCCGTTCTGGAGCCGAGAACCAAGGATAGCAGATTTACACCCCCCCCCCCCCCTCCGTCTTCGAAATCAACAAGCCGTGGACCGTCTACAGCGAGGAGGATTTCACCATTTGTGGAAAGGAAGCTCCGTCGCCGCATTCAGTGGACCTTGGACAACGCCAACCATCGTTCCAGTGGAGTAGACCTCAACCAGACGTCATACTACCGTAGAAGTGTGCAAGCCAATTCATTCGTCAGGTGGGAAGTTTGGATTTGGACTAGACTGACCGCACAGTGATTGTGTACAGGGTAAGTGTGCATAGGATATGCTTAAGGCCGCCAAGCCGAGTGTTGTAGTTACGAGCCTTTAGGTATTTTAATTATTTATACACCTGAGTGCTAGGGATCTAAAATAAGTGTATTTCTTGCTAAAACCTACCAGTGTTGGGAGAGAAGTGTTTTTAGTAACTTGCTCTGCTCGATTTAAAAGTAAAATTAATTTGCGGCTGCATTTTAATGAAGTTTCATTTATAAGAGTTTTCTTTTGAAGCTTAAAGTTAAAAATGTCCAACATGGATGATTTTGAAGACGTCGTTAAAGACATTCAGTATAAAGACCTTAAAAAGGCCTGTTTGAAATTAGGCCTAACCGTATCTGAAACTAGACACGAATCCGTGACTATTTTGAAAAATGCCGTCGAGGAAGAAAAAATTTCCATTGACGATCTCTCTGACGAACTAGCCCCGGTTATAGAAAAAAGAGAGGCTACCATCCTACAAAAAAAGGAGTTAGCAGCCAAAGAGCATGAGCTTTCCCTTAAAGCAGAAGAACTAAGGTTAAGAGCTTTAGAAATGGCGGATCTAGAAAAACGCCGAGCTCATGAGGCAGCAGACGCTGATAAACGTAGGGCACACGAATTGGCACTGCGAGACCAAGAGGCCCAAATAAGGGATCGAGACGCTCAGTTAAAGGAGTAGGAAGCAAAAATTAGCGAACGCGCTAGTGCTCGTGAATTATTAAAGTTAGATAAGCAGATCGAACTAGCAAGGCTAACGGCTGCAAATCTTAATAATGGTAGTTCAAACCCTAGTAGTGGTACCGTTACCCCTCCTAACCCCAGTGTCACTGTAAACAAGCCTGGTAAAATTGCTGACGCTGTCAGACTTGTAAATAGATGGACTTCTGAATCGAAAATTAATAGTTTTTTAAAGATTTTTGAGAAAACTATGGAGACGCAAAGAATTGATAAAACAGAATGGGTCGTCGGACTCCAACCTCTCTTAGGAGAAATTTTGATTAAAGTGTGTGATCAAATGTCAATTGTAGAGATGCATGATTATGAATTAGTCAAAAAAAGATTATTTGAAAGGTTTGTCCAAACTAAGGAAGCCGTCCAAGCTCAGTTTCGTTCACTTGAACGTGGCACCGAGCAATTGTTCCACGAACATGCTTTCGCACTCGAAACCCTATTTTCAAGATGGGTGTCCCTAGCTGAAGTGAATAGCAGCTATGACAAGTTAGCTAATTTAGTCTTACTTGAACAATTTACCAAATCATGCTCCATTGCACTGCGCAAGTGGTTGCCGGACCAAATTAAACTTGGAACGCTACACGAAGCAGCCAAACTCTGTGACGAGTTCACAACCAGAAATAAACAAATTTCTGCCGATATGGCCCTTAAAACAGGGAAGGCACCCGCTAGTGCTCCGTCGTCTAGTCAGACTTCTAAAGTCTTTTCTAAACATAAGCAAACTCGTAACGTATTAGCTAACCCGGTTGGGACTAATAATAGCAGTGATAGTGTAATTAGCTCTGATGAACACTGATAAAACCGACAATGTCAAATCTAACAATGTAAGAACGAGTTACGAATGCGGCTGGCATCGCACCTCCGCAATCGCTGCCCCGAACTTAACAAAGCTTCGGCATCCGCTAATGCATGCTTTCTCGTGGGGAAAGATGCCCTAACTAATCCAGCACTATAGATGCTAGCGTGGGAAAACATAACATTAAAGTTTTGTTTGATTCCGGGAGCTCAGTTTCAATCGTCAGTGCTAAGCTGGCCAAAGGTTGGCCACGCCTAAAGCAAAAAAGCAGATGCCAAACTATCCTAAGCAACGACATAGTTGTGTTAGAACAGGTAAACCTAGGTTTCAAATTAACGAACGGAGCAGTGTTAAAAACAGTAGCTTGCGTTTCGAATGCATTTAGGCCTATTTTCGATGTGGTTTTGGGTATACCAGGGATTAATTTGTTAAACCAAGCGGTAAACTAGCCTCGAGATTTTGCCCCCAACGCTGCGAATGTGTCAGCCCCCCGAGCGCGTCAATCAAAAGGGCGCTCAAGTAAACAAACCCCGCCCAGCCCCACGGGAGTGGTCAAGTCCCAAGCGTCGCGAGACTCTCGGACACCTAACGAACGGTAACCAATCGTCGTTCGGTCGCCAAATACAAAAGTTTTGAATGGGAAGGATCCCATTAAAAATTCCTCTGGCCAGCGCCAAGTAACACAGCAACAAGTGGAAACCGTCCACGCCCTAACGATCCTCGATTGGCTACAGTGTCGCCATAAGGTCAAGGCACCTCCTAGAAGTAAACTAAAACGTAGCTTCTCAGATAATGATGTGAGCCTCAGTGTGTTCATGTCCAGTTGGCCAAAAGTTAACGAAACCAGCTTCGCAAGTTGGCTTGTGTCACGAAGTAAATCGTCCCGTAACCTAAAAAGTTAGTAAAAGCAGATAGACTGATTTTAAATAAAATTAAATCGGTATGCCAGTAGTGAAAACTTAAATGCAGTTTTTTTCTGATCCTTTTTACATTAGGACCCGATGTTTTGTTGCTAAGCTTTTATCTTGGATAAAAAGGTGTAATTTTTGTGCTTGATCACCACAATTATGACTCTTTATACTAAAATAATTGTGTAACCTAACCGAAAGTTAAAATGTAGTTTTACCAGTAGGGAGTAAGTAAAACCTTTAAATGGTCTCCAAACTGAACAACTAAAACTTTGAGTAGTTTTTTTTCCCCTAAAAATAGTTTTTTTTTGTGCAAACTGGTGCAAGCCACCCAGTTTTACCCTAGTAGTGTGTAAATTTTCTACAAGTTGAGGTTTTTTTCTACCCTGAAAACTGGAAACTTAACCAACTAGTTTCCCTTTCAAGTTTTCTTAAACTATAGTAATTGTACGCCGCTACAAAAGTGGCTACAGCTATGAACACTTAACCTAAACACCAAAAATCGTGTTTACTGCTTTAAAGTCTGCAAACTTTAAACTGCTTCATTGAACAAACCTGGATAGTTGTGTTGTGAACGCTGATACTCTCAGCAGGTATTTTGTTTAAACATTAATTGTTAAAACACGTCATTTTCAGTACAAATTGACTGGAAATTAATTTTTATCTTTAAAAAGTGGTATATTGAAAGTGCAACCATACCAAAAGGAACTTTCAGCTATTTTCCCGTTTCGGAACTCTACACCTAAATTTTAAGTGCCTATGTTTTACTCTTTTTGTCACTATCAACGTCTCCCTTTGTGGGAGAATATTGTCAAAGACTGTAACGACACTAATTAAATATTCATTAGGAATATTCTACGGGGGTTGCAACTTGTTCCCGGTTGGCTCTTCTAAAGGTTTTTACGAAACATTTTTCCTGCAAAAAATTTGTCAGTCTCACCTCTGAGGGCAAAAGGTTAACTCTGTCGTTAAAAGGTTGTTGTGTTATTATCCATAAAACCTCCCAGTGTTGTATAATATGTTTAAGTTATGGGTTCCATCTCTAAACCCTTCAGTGTAAACAATTTTATGTAAAACAAGTTGTTTGGTAAGCTAGGTCCTGAGGAGTGCACCCAGGGGTTTCTTACTATCAACAAAATACTTACTTCAGTAATATGTGCTAAAATCGCCATTTTATGCTTTCATTGCTCAAAAATAATCAAAAACACTAGTACCATATAGCTCCCGCCAGGGGCGCCACTCTATCCTACAATACAAGTCGAGCGTCCATAATACCTCATTATTGCTTTGAGCACAACGTTGTGTGGTTGTGCCAATTTATGCTCTTAAGTTTTCGGCTTTTTTCATTGCAAAAACGTAGAAAGAATGTTCGGAATTTTTTAATTTGTTTACTCGGCAGTGTTTACAGTTGGTACACGCGTTTAACCCTTTTTATTTTACTCCCGGCGGTGTTTAAATTATGGAAATCTTATTTGTATCAGCCAAGTATGGCGTTTGCGTAGGCCTTGCCAGATGGGTTTGGTACTTGGCTTGGAGAACAGCAACGTGCTGGCTCTCAGCAAGTTGGCTATAGACATATTTTTCTTCATTTTATTCCCGTTGCATGTAAATTACTTGTGGATTTCATCATTTCTTTGTGGTTTGCATTGTGGCGCACCCAAATTTCCCTTTTTTCGAGAACGCCGTTCCTTCCTTTGGCCTTTCTCCCTACGCTTTCTCACTTTTGGCCGATCCCTTGCACCTTACTCATTCGGTTTGCGTTTCCCAAGAGTGAATTAGCGGTACGATGTAGTGGAATCTTATTTCATTCCTGTCTTGTGGAGAATTTTGGGTCCCGTTTGACACTTGTTACGGGAAAATTCGTTGGCGCCTACTCAGAGGTTGTCTGATTTATATGTTCAAAGTCATTCGTGGCTTTCTTCCCAAGGTTAACGATGAATTTTTTGTACGGGATTTATCTCCGTTTAACACTAGGGGTCATAATTTAAAATTAAAAGTTGGTAACCCCCATTATAATGCCACTAGACATACATTTGCTTTTAGGGGTATTGCCTTCTGGAATAAGCTACCTAAAGAGGTTGTTGATGCGGGTTCGATATTATTATTTAAATGTAAACTGGATGAGTGTACTCCTGAGGATATTAAGTACGGGTTTTCGGTGTAATTGAAGTGAATTGTTTTGGGTCTGGACCTAATTGTTGTTGTACGTTGTTCTTGAGTCTTCTGGGATGGCTAAGGGCTTGGAGAGAAGTTGGTTCTTGTTATTTCTTTATAGTTATATATTGTTAAATATTTGTTTTTTCTTTGTTATTTTTATAATAAGTTATGCCTACAGTCCTAACTGTTTATGTAACTGTTTTTGTTTATATTTACTGTATAGATTTATTGTACGTATCGTCAAAGTTTAAGGACAATGACGACAAATGTGTTGATTAAATTAAATTTAATTAAATTTAATTAAATCCAAGATGGCGGCCCTCTTGCCGAAACCGGATGTCGGCAAGCGTTCCTCCTCAACTCCGACGTCGGCCGCCATAGCACCTAGTGTGAGAACGCTGAAGCAGATGTCGGGTTGGTTTTGATTTGCGCTAAGCAGATGTCTGCTGTGCTTTGTTGGACCTTGTTTACGTTTCGACGGATTTTGTTGCTTAAGGTAATGTAATTTATACATGTGAAAGTTGAAAGTTTTAAAATTAGCACGATCGTTTCATGCTCACGTTCCGTAATCACGATTGTGTCCTCGCCATTCTAAACTATTTGGGCGAGTTGGGTCAGTGTCTAATGTCGGCGCGACGTCCGGCAAGGCATCTGAGCGCGAGCATGATTGTCATCCGTCTCCACGTTCGGGGAATAGGATTGACATAGGCCGAAAACGATCATATCACCCATTAGGGCTGATAGTGCTATAGGTGTCGTCCCGCAGCGATATGCGTGGACAGTCACCAAAACAAGGCCTGGGATGTCGGTGCGGACGTCCGACGATGCCGCACGTCTGCAACTCCTCCATCGAGTGGTGGAGATTTTCGGCAAGGTGATGCGCTCCCTCTTCCCCCGACGTCATGTTTTGTCACCGACGTCGGCTCCGATGTCGGCATTATGCACGACATCATGCTGGGATTCACTGTACGATTTTCTTGCTAACTAACAATCAATAATTAATTAAGGAGGCTGTATCAACAGCGTCGACAAGGTCGATGTCGGCTGCCGCTTTTCGTCCAGCTTTGGCGACGATTTTAAAAGGAAGTTTTGGAAGAAAAGAAAATGTTTACTTACATTAAAGAGATGAAAGCAAGAATTTTTGGGGTAGCATTTTCTTTTCAGGAAGGTAAAAAAATTCCTTGTTGGATCTGCCAGCAGTGGATTATTCCGGTGGGGTTGTCAAAGATCCCCCCCGTTTATTCTTTTGTCATTGTGAAGCTTTAGGCAAACACTGCCTCCCTAACTTTTAGGGAATGGCCGTATGGGGAGGATTATGGTTCTCCCTAGGAATGCTACAGACGTATTTCCCTCTTGTAGCCTGGTGGCGTCACTTCTGCACAGTTCCATAATCGGCCTTTTTTTAAAAAAATATATATATATATATATATATGTATATAATAAATAATAAATAAAAAAAGGTGCAAGGATACATTGTTGTGCCCCAGAACTAAACAATTTGGGTTCATGGTTCTGCCCTATTTGTTAGTACGTTATTTTATGTAAAAATGTGGGGCCAGGTCCCTTGCCCCCCACCCGTGCGGCACTGCTTCTGCAATCCCTACCTTGGCATTGTTCGGTTTACGGAAGCAAGTTTGGTTATCGTCCCGTGTCTCCCATTGATGCTTTCGATTTCTTTAAAGATAATAGATTGTTTGGGTTTGGTTTAGGGTGATTTGGTGTTCTGGAAGTCGTTTTGGTGGCAATTGTTTAGTTGGAACTGGTTTATTATTGGTTTTGAAGTTGTTTCGTGTGTCTGTTGCAGGTCCGCGACTGTCTGGTCACATTTTTATTAAGTCCACACCTTTTTTGGTCGGCTTGGGACATCATTTCATTTTCATCAGATTGGGTTCTGAGGTTTGGTAGTCCTCTCCTTTCGATCCGAATGGTCACCCGGATCGCAGGATTTCACTGTAACCTTATTCTGGTCTGAAGCTTTGGGAAATCGTGTGGTGACGGAGAAATTTTGGTCGCGGTGCGTATAAGGAAGCTAAGGAAAATTGGAAATTAAGCCAACAGCGAAAATCATACACAAGAAATAACGTAGTTCAGTAAGCCACCTTTATGCACTTACGTTTCGTCGGAGTGGCATGACCCGGATTCGAACCAGCTACCCAGTTCGCCCCCAGATCACTTGCATAGCGCCTTAGTCGCTATGGCCACATCGGCTTACTGAACTACGTTATTTCTTGTGTATGATTTTCGCTGTTGGCTTAATTTCCAATTTTCCTTAGTATTATTTCCAGCGATTTATGTCTATTTATTTCTATTTATTTATATAAGGAAGCTGGCAATCGTCCCTATTTGTCTGGAATGTGTAGGAATGAAAGTGGCATCGTCCGGGAAGGTGCAGTAGTCATTTGCCTCCGCCTTGTAATTGCGGCTGGGCATTCGCCGACGCCTAGGTGAGTCAGGCGAGTTGGGTCTGCGATTGTTGTTGACGCGTCAGCCACCTTGTGTCTGAGCGTGACCAAGCTCGCAGTACTAAGTTTCCCACGGTGCGGGCATAGGGCCACCCGCATAGACTTGAATTGGTCAGGCCACGCATCAAGATCGTCTGCTGAAAGTTCATGTCGTGTGACGTAACCGTGAGGACGTGCGAGGTAGTAGTTCTTTAAACGAGGGTCTGGGAACTTATTTTAGGTGTCGGTCGACGTTATGTCCCAGCGTATTCAAGAATCGTTGTGACCTGTGGAGGATCTCCATGGACTAAACCTTCTCCCCAACTTTGTGTTTCTTTTTCCATAGTCGTTGCCGGTCTCGGTGGACTCGCCGACGTCGGGTTACCTCTACTTGTTGACATCCTCTGAAAGTTCCTTTCAACATCGTGTTGTTCGGGGACAACTGGACCAACATTAATGCCTCTATCGCTCCCCTCGCCCTTTAGACATTGAAGCCCATTCACATTGATTGGTATGGTTGGAATAAGCGTTCAGTTTCAGTCCAGGGCATTTGATCATCTTTCAAGTAGGAATGTTGGGTTTTGATGGTTTGCGTTAGGCTTGTCAGGCATATCATGCCCCTCTGCCCACTGTCAGTTCTTTCATGGTCCTTTCGGCCTTTTAGAGGTTAGGGTGTGGCTCGTACTTTCAAATTTGGTTTAAGTTAATTTAAGTTTGGTTAAGTTTAGTTTAAGTCGATTTAGGCTTAGTTTAGGCTAATTTTAGGTTCTTAAACCTATTTTGAAAGATTTCAAGTCGTGCTGAGTTTGCAATCATTTAAATTCCTTATAAACGACTTATTGAGTACACACCCCCTTTGAGGGCATATTCTTTGGATTTCCAAGATAATACTTCTTTTCGTTCTCTTGGAATATTTTGAAACTTTGGGTTTTTTATTAAAATTCCACGCAGGTTAATTTTAATTTAACCTGCTCATACTTCTCTCTAGTCTGCAAGTATTCATTTTCGTTGTTATGGACTGACATTGCTTTACGACTTCGGTCTTTCGTCTTCACATTTCCCCCAGCTGGAAACGCTGGGGTTCCTATTGTTGGGCAGCCTTACCACACTGCACTTTTGGCTTCTCAATGAGCCTGGATGGGCTGTTGGTCGCATTGCTCTAACGATTTCGGTCTTGGAACTTTCCCCAGCTGGATTCGCTGGTGTTCCTCTTGCTGGGCAGCCTTCTCACGCTGCACTTTTGGCTTCTCAATGAGCCTGGACTGACTGTTGGTCACATTGCTTGAACGACTTCGGTCTTTCGTTTCGCACATTCCCCAGCTGAATCCGCTGGGGTTCCTCTTGTCGGGCAGCCCTTCCACGCTGCCCTTTTGGCTTTTCAATGAGCCTGGTTTTCACCCGCTTAGTTTGTGGTGAGGTTCGCTGCTCGAATGTTTTCATATCGGAGCAGTTAGTAAGTTTGTAGCGTAAATTGGCGCCCCTCCCCTTCCTGGGAGTGCGCTCTAAGGAGGATAATGCAAGCTTGCGCTAGGTAATTTTGGTGGGGTTTGGTTTTAACAAGTTCTTTTGCGTAGAACCCCTCTGGTCTCAGCTTTGTAGCTGTACCTCCCCTTCAACCGGGAATTTTGTCGAACGACAGCCTAGAATTTCTCTATCTGGTCCAGTATTCCTTTCCGGACATCTTTGTCTTTCGAGTCTTGGGAGTGAGAAACTGCAGCACGGCTTGCAAGTATCATCCTTTGGTAATTTGGTGGCATTACCAAAGACTATTTTCTTTTCGCAGAAAGGTCAGGTTGGAGAGCCATGATGAAACGGAGGTAATTTTACTTCGAGAAGTTTGGGACAGTCCTGACAGTGACTCAATTCCTTTCATGTGCATTACGTCACTTTGAAGTCTGCAAAGTGCATTGACGGAATAAGGTTAGGATTTTACGACGTCTATAGTCTTATTGACGTCTCCCTTTTCTGGGCCTAGTGTTTTTGGACAACCCATGGTTCAGATGGTTGTGAACACTAATCGACCAGACACTACCGCAGGTCACTACAGGTTGGATTCAGCTAATGCTGGTTGCGCCTAATCATTTGGAGCGGGTTAAGGGCGTTAAAACATCTCCTCCTCCTCCTGTTCTGGTTTACCCCTTAAGTCCTAAACGTAACTGTAGTAACTTTGGGGGAAGGTAGCCTACTGATGGTTAGCATTGACCATCTCAAGTACTTGAAGTCCTGGCTTTGATCCTTACCCCACCCACCCCTGGCAATTTTGGTGAGGGAAGGGCCTTGTGTTGCCTCGAGTCATCATTGTGGGAGGTAATAATGTTATTATGCATTTCGTAGCTCTCCTTCTGGCTCCATGGACTAAACTGGAATCGCGTGAAAGATATAGCAACTCTAGCTTTTCTTGACCACATTTTACCAGACGTGCTTAATACTTTATTAGGAGAATTGTTTTACCTGAGCCTTCTCCTCGCAACCATTTTTCTGAACTAGGGGTTGTGGATCCTGATGGGAAGGGGCAATGCTCTGGGCGTGCCCTTCGACTCTATCTTGCTGGAACTTTTATACCTCCAACGAAGGGGCCCAATGCTGAGTAGACGACTTCGCCCGCTCCGTTATTCCTCCAGGTCAACAAGGTGTAGGACAGTCCTATTCCAGTTCCTGTTACCTTTCCCGTTAGGAAATTGGATATGTGAAGTCGTTGAGGTTTCTTCTGAACTCGGACCGAGCCTTATTGATCTTCCAAGTGAGGTAATGTAAATGTAAATAATGTATATTTCTTTCGTAGGCATAAAGCCAAAACACTTCCAGCTTAGTTATGTTGCAGATGTGAAACACACGATATTTTTTATTTGTAACAGGTGACGACTTTGTTTATTCATGAAAAATGTCCGACGTTCAAACCTAACCTAACCTGCGTTATAGCCCATTTTAACTAGCTGGTATATTTAATCTTTTGATTTTTGCACTTAATGCACTTTGGTAAACTTAACTTCTTGCCATGAACCCTACCGGAGCTCAAACTTTTATGTTTGTTTATTTTTACGGACCCAGTGTATAAATTTTTATGTCTCTTTTTTTTTTAGCATCTCCATCCAAACTCGGACCGTAGCAAACCTCTAAAAACGAAAACAAACTAGCTTTCCTTCAATTAAATCATGCCTTGTATATAGCAATCCGTTTCCCAAAGTCGAATATTTATTCTGAGCAATACCCTTCGTCCCCCCCCCC
>JAHWFP010137444.1:0-10212 GCA_023313725.1 Lithobius niger | reverse complement strand
CATCATAAACAGGCACATTTACAACCTGCGACATTTTTCTTTCTATAGCTTAACACGAAAAAAAAAAATCGCGTACTATATGGTAGGCTCCCACCCACGGAGGAAATGGTCCAATCCGGCAACCTTTCATTCCGACGGTACGAAAACTAGGCTATTGACACGTTGAAATACACCTAAAAAACCTAAGAGACTCATGCGAATAGCGCATTTATACTCTCATCTGATTTAAACTATTAAAGTAGAAAAATCTACAGTTTTACCTAGAAACACAAACATCGGTATTACGAAACGTCTCTCCCCTTCGGTCGGCCCTCTTCCCCGTTTCCACCCGGAAAATCTTAAATTCTTGAAACAAGTCTTTAAAAAACTCGAATACGACGATAAACTAGTTTGACGTCACACCTTACCATTAAAATACATAATCCGTAAATCATAGGCGATTTAACGGCTATAATTGCTCTCGAGCTCGAAACGGCTAGTCCAATAATCTCGGGGCTGAAGGGAAAAACTCATGCGCTTCGCGCACTCGTGTTTCCCTCCACCCCTTCGATATTGGACTAGCCGTTTCTTGCTCGGGAGCAATTATAGCCGTTAAATCGCCTATGATTCACGGATATCTATTACTTTCAAGTTCAATCCATTTGTTTTCGTTTATTCCTAACATTCAAAAAATGGAAAGCCAGTTCATTGCACATAAAATACACAATTTTCAACGTTTCGAAGCAATCCACACCCCGTTATCTAGCAATAAAAAAAAAGATGAGGCGAAAAAGCCAAAGTTAAGTGAAGCACAAGAACACAAAGCAGGAGAATAAAAATAATAAATAAATAAATAAAATAGACCTAAGGCAGCTTAAAAACTGCCATTAGAGAACCTGACCTCTCGATTGGTCGTGCAGGTGAGAAAGTCAGGGTCCTCACTGGCACTTTTTAAGCTGCCTTAGGTCCATTTTATTTATTTTTATTCTTCTGTTTTAAGCTTTTATGTTTTTATGGGTTTCGAAGTGTATTAACTTGGCTTTCGCTTCTTAGCCGCATCTTTTTTTTTTTATTATTTGCTTGATAACGAAGCTGGGATTGCTTCGAAACGTTGCAAATTGTTAATTTTATGTACACCGTACTAGTTTTCTATTTGTGATCGTCTTTGTGTTTATATTTTTTAGTCTTCTGTACAGCTGAAATGGCTGAGAAGACTATTGCAACGACTTTGTCCGTCCGTCGTCTTTTTTAACTTCGGAACCAATAGTGACACACGGTTTCCATCATTAGATTCATCGACCAAAAATTAGTTTAAAAAGCGAGCAAATTCAAAGATGATTGCTTTCTTATAGCTAATAGGCTTTCTCAACGTAACTCAATGAAATAACTAGGAAACAGGCTTTGGGCCTATTGTAGGCGGAGCGGAGAGAAATTTATCTTAAATTTGTATTTACTCTCATTATAATGGCTTTGCAATACTTGGTAATGGTCCTTAAAAAGCTGGGGGCAACATTCTTTCGGATACATTTGAGCTGAAGTTCTTTGCTGGTGTTTTTTACATTTGAGCTTTTTTTTTCATTTTAGGTAGGCTACGATTCATATAAATTTTAAGATGCTTTCGTTTGTCCCCACATTTAGTTTCCGTTTCGTTATTTGCAGCCTCTTTACGCTGTCGCCGCCGTAGTAAAATACCACGTTCGCCGCCGTGGTTAAGCTGGCAAACAACGTGCCACCGTCAATAATGGTTACATTATTTATATTTTTTGCAGAGTATTTTTCTTAGATTTAAAATATTAACAAAAAAGCGTTTAACTGCTAGCAAAACAATCATCATCTTTACATTATAAACCAAAGTCTCATAGCAGAAATGAAGCAACGACGACCCCCGGAAGTAGAACCCCACACAGGTATGTCAAGGATAGTTATTTTTCACACGGTACGGATTGCTCAAGCCAAAGTGAGAAATTGAGAGTGACGAGGAAGGCTTGAATGGCAAATGCCCGTGTGTGGGGCAGTGCGTCTAGGAGTTGGAGGTTCCTTAACGGGGAATGCCCATGTGTGGCGCAGTGCTTCTGTTAGCCCTGCTCTTTAGAAAATAAAGAATAAAATACCCAGTCACAGTTAATGTTCACGCAACACCGACCAAAAACTGGGAAACAACCACGGGCCAACCAAACCACGGGCGAAGCCGGGTACGATGCTAGTCAGTAACTATGATACTTCACAATAATCAAAAGATTCAAAATATCCGTGGCTCCCTACGCCGCCTCCTACGACAATGTTGCAGAGCATACCTCTGGCACGTACTGCAACGGGGGCTAATTTTTTAAAATTGGAATTATCATAACTGTAGATCAGACGGCCTGCTAGCTTGGGTGTGAAAATAACACTTAAATAATTCTAAAGCCTAATTGTTATCTCCCGTTTTAGTTTCGTAAGCGACAACAGTAGAAGAATTAGGCCTATTGCGTTCGAGTTTAGGCTTATTCATTCTTGCAACACGGGATGGAGAATGCAGTTTCCATAGTAATCCAGGAATCTTAAAAATTGTTATACGAAGCGAAATTATTGTTCAGTGTTGTGATATAATCACTGTATATTGTCAGCTGTATATTGTTGTTTTATATGAGCGGTTTCCTTCTACAGCGGCGATTTGATTTTCACATTTGAGATTCCCGTTGATAGTGTCAACGCCACTTTGGTTGGCTGAATTCCTGCAAGCATTCTTTTTCATATGAAACGAATGTAAGTCGTTAACGAATCCTTCTGTTTTTTTTCCTAATGCTTGCCTTCCTCTAGTGGTGGAAGTGCTGAAATCAAATGTTATTATTTCGTTGAGTTATGTCAAAAAAGATTGTTAGCTGTAAGGAAGCAACGATGATTTATTTTGTTCACTTGATTACCAGCAGCACAGTGTATGCTTCGTCGACATTCCTTAACTATTCAGGATTCCAAATTTACAATGGCGAGTGTTAGATCGATAAATTTGAAAAATTGTAATTTCGTGGATTATATTTGAACAATTCACGCCAAATTCGAGATCAGCAATACTTTTGGGGCTATCTAGCAATGTGGCAAAATTCATACAATCTGCCCTTTGGTTTGGGCTCCACCCAGACTACAAAAGTGCAACCAACCAACATTTTGCAATTCGTTGTCCGTTATAGGCTATGCTCCGCTCCGCCAATAACATTTGATCGTCGTATTTAAACACTAGTGGAAGACAAGCAACCGTAAAAACAAAAGGATTTCGTTAACGACACACAGTAACTTCATTTAAAATAGTATCGACACCGTGTTGCATGGCTGATAGGCCTACTGTCGAACCGAATTCTCAATAAGCTGCTACATTTACGAAATTAAAACGACAGGTAAAACTAAAATTAGGCCTACAAGCTGAAGATTAGTCCTTAAATCACGTTGCCACGGCAACGTCAAGTCTCCGCACCGTGTTGCACTAATGAATATGCCTACTGTCCAACCACACTCTCCGTTAGCTGCTACTTATGAAATTAAAAAGGCAGGTAAAAATTAGGCCTAAAATCTGACAACTACGCTTAAAATCTAAAACTATAGGCCTACAAGCTAACAAATTGTTAATAAATTGTTAACAAATTGTGGTGATTATATAATAAAGAGCGCTGTTGCAGTGCGTGATATTTAAGAAAGTGGCAGCAGTGTACAGAAGACCAGTTGCAACAAGGTAGTCGCTGCAGCCGCTTGTATACACTCCTAACGTCGCATGTCCCAGCTTTCAAGTAGGCCAACGAGACAACTCACCTTTTACAACACCTCGTGACAACATTTCGTATTAATTATTGTGGTGCTTTATGGCTTCGTAATTGCACGCACTCAACTTGCCCTTGCTATTATTATTTTTTTTTTCATGTCTAGCAGCATCGTAAAAAGATGGACTATTCCCCTTTGTAAACAAGTTGGGCAAAAAAACAATAAACAATTATGCGCATTCTCGTTCTATACGTGACAAAATGCGCTTATCAGCGCAAGAGTCTAATGGTGGGTTATAAAAATCACGGCAAGATGTATTTATTATATGCCTACCGTATTACATAACGGCTTCATTCATTGGAGGACCATTCAGGCTCACACCCTAAACATGCTCTTCATAAAATAGAGGGGGCGCATAAAAAAATACACTGTTACGAGGGGAAAAAGAAGAAGGTAGAAGAGAAGTCAAGTGATGAGGAGGTAGAGTTGCGACAAAAAAAAAATACCTCTGCCTGAGGCAAAACAAGAGGGGCACTACTTTTTGTGAGATGTGGTATGTTGTTTTACTTCTGGATAACATACCGCGTTAGGAATAGCATAAACTTACTTTTACGTCCCCTCTTGACGACCAAAATGAATGCAGGTAGAAAATTGGGCAGCCAAAACAAGTTGGCTCTCAGCAGCTAACACACTTTATTTTTATTTTGTTAAGCCATAAGGCACCAGAAGCAAGCCAAGTCTCTTATAGAGAAACCGGCTTCTGAATAAATTTAGATGCAAACCTATATCCGTTGCCGTTGAGCGTTAAAGTCAGAGCGGGAATTGAACCAGCGACCTTTGAGAAAAAAGGCCAAAGCTTTACGCTTAGTCGTACTGACATGGCCCAATACGAAATAAGTGTCCATCTGTATTTATTTGTCATGATTTTAGCCCGTTTGGCTTTTCACCCTGTTTATTCCTAATTTCACGTTTATTTGTGTTCCTTTCGGTTTTCTTGCGTTCCTTTCGGCGCGCCAACAAGCGTCCCTCCAGTGGCCATGGTAAGTGGACGAAGTGTTTGCTTATATGTGTATGTTTGCTTATATGGAAAGTGTTTGCTGAGTGGCCGTTTCCTTTTTAATATGGAGCGTGTCAGTATGGCTCAGCCGGTGGGTTTCGGTCTCAAAGGTCGAGGGTTCAATTCCCGCTCAGGCAGTCTGACATAAGACCAAAAAGTAACGGAAATACGTTTGTATTTATTTATCACTAATCGAGCCGGTATGGACTTCCACCCTTATTCTCAAAATAGGAACAAGTATAGTAAGGATGGGGAAACCTCCGATAGGGGCAGAGATATTGGCCAGAATAGATCTCGCTAGCTCTGAAGAAGTCTTCGTTATACTACCTGGCCTGAAGTTACTGGCCGGACTTTGTCAAAGTCCCCTTTACAGTCATAATATCAGATTTTTTTAAGTAGCTAGCCCGAGTTCTGTCACTACTAAACCAAAACCACTACAACCTTACAACATACTAGCTGTTGACTCGTCGAAAATGACGTGAACTTCTGGTGTGTACCTATTCATCAGTAGTCTGAGAAATATTGATTGTGTCGTTTGTTAGGCTTTGATTGTATGAAACGAAAGCTTTGTCTCTTTCATTACCCATCCAGAGGTTTTTTTTCCCACCTAGGAATACTGATGTTTATGGCAGAAAGATGTTAAAAGTGGTTTTTTTTTTTTTACCACCGCTACCTAAAATCATCGAAAGTTATCAGTGACCAAGAAATGTGGGGATGCATGACATCGCCGCCAAAGGGTCAACACACCTGGTAATGGAGTGGTAGACTCAACCTTCCAAAATACGGACGTTTGTTCTTTTTCGTATATTTGGTAGTATAGTATACTACAGCGTCCCCAGTCTTATTTTAACCCGAATTACGTCGTCTGAAGGCAGAGCTTGTTAACCTTCAATACGGTACTCTCTTTCTGCAAATATCCCTATTTTCGAGTTTCCCACGCTAACACATACTTAAGGCCATATCTACAACGTGCGAGCAGGTTAGAAGTCCGCAGGTCCATTTTTGTAGTCAAGACTGTCACCCCACGGGCCCCCCTCCCTCCCTTCCTGCGGATGTGGTTCCGACAGCTACTGTGGGTGCTTTCTGTTGTCTTTTTTATTTTATTTATTTATTTTTTTTGGGTGGGGGCTTTGACTTGAACTTTTCCTTCAAAGACCAGGGTTATTTCCTTCGCATCACAGGCAGACTGGCTTGTCTGGAAATCGGGAAGTTTTCCGAACGGACGTTTGATTTCAGTCTGCGTGGGCCGGAGGCCGGTACGAGTGAAAAAAAAAAAAATTATTACACGCCGGCGCACGTATCCATGGGACATCTTTCCTTCCTCGTTCTTGTCCTAACATGGGTTTTTTTTAAAGTCTTTTAACACTGCTCCATCAGTTTAGCAGTGCGCAGGGAAGGGGGACCAAAAGGCCAGAACTTTTTTTTTTTTTTTTTTTTTCTCCGAAACGTGTCAATAAATTTCTCGAGAATATATGAAAAAAAAATAATCTCCGGAAACCAGATACAGCAGTGATGTACCTTAAAATACACCAGCGTCCAGGGCTCCGCCCCAGAATCCGATCAGCACTCCCCCACAACTTTAGCTGGCTTTCTTCGGCCCGATCCGAAATTTTTTCTGGGCTGCGCCACTGCAGTTTGGTCAACAAATCGACACATCGCTTTTGTTATGTAATTTTATTAAATACCGAAGTTAAATATTAAACATACTTTGCATGAACGCATTTTACTTGTGCCCTTTTCTATCGGCATTTAATAATGGCAATGCCTGGCAGGTCAAATGTATTGTAAATAAATAAATGAATAAATATAAATAAATTTGTTGCAAACGCAACCGGAATGGCAAGGACCTGTTGATCGCAAACAGCCATCCGGCATTAAAATAAAAAGTCATAGATTACAAAAGTTTAAAACTTTATTTCCCGGGCTGGTGGGGTTCCTCCTGTACTTTCCTGCTTTATATTTTACTGTCAGGACTGATGTAAGAGGCAAATGGCCTGCCGTTTTTTGTTTACACCGCATATTATGCACACTGTAGATCGACAGGATGACGAAAAGAAACAAATTACTAAATAAAATTAATTTAGGTGGTATAATCGAGAAATCTGCGCAACTGCGAAACCCATCGGCCTTATTTCGTCTGTATAGGCGTAACACCAACACATCCAGGGCAGTGCCTCCAGTCAAACTGGCCAATGATTTCACCACTGACGATACCCTTAAGGCCGAAATTTTGAATCAGTCTTTGGCGTGTAACGCTACGATTGACAACGGCAAACTTCCTGCTGGCATATTGGCATATTCTCACTGAAAAAGTTAAATTGCTCCTGCAATGACACTGTTAATTTCGACATTACATCTAAAAAATCTCTACACATCTTAATCAGAGCCAAGCGGTGGGGCCTGATGACTTTTCGGCTTACTACTATAAACAAATTGCTTACGAAATTGCTACCCCCCTTGCCCGTATTTTTAATCTTTCTTTTCGTTCTGGCATTTTGCCCAAATCCTGGCGCACAGTAAACGTTGTTCCTGTGTTTAAGAAGGGTGATCCTTCAGACCCTGGTAACTATCGACCAATCGCCCTTACGGTAGTGGGCTTGCAAGGTTATGGAGTCTATTGTTAAAACCTCTATGCAGACGTACCTTCTGAAAAATGACATCATTCGTAGCGACCAATATGGTTTCCTTCCGGGCCGTACTTCAACTTGCCAGCTATTGACCTGTCTTGACCTGTGGACTAGCGCTCTTGATCTCGGCGTCCAGACTGATGTCATCTATTTCGATTTTCAAAAGGCCTTCGAGTCTGTAGTACACTCGAAGCTGCTTGCTAAACTTGAGTGTTTGGGTTTTACGGGTAAACTGCTGGCCTGGGTGTCATCTTTCTTACAGGGTAGAACCCAACGAGTCCTTATAAATGGTTCAACCTCTTCCTGCGGTGCGACCTTGAGTGGTGTACCACAGGGATCAGTCTTGGGTCCGCTCTTGTTCCTTATTTATTTAAATGACCTCGACTGTTCCCATAACTCATCCAACTTCTTCAAGTTTGTCTGACTGTATGTCCCTGTCTGCTGACATTAAGTATGTTATGGACTGGAGCATCCAGTGGCAATTGCCACTCGCTTTACATATGTGCCACCAGACGTTCCATATTGGACCCGACCGATATGATTTTCAATACTGTTTGGGAGACACACTGTTGCCCACTGTCCGTACCGTAAAAGACCTTGGTATTTATTTACCTTAACTCTGATTTAAAGGCATCCCATCACTGCGATGTCATCACAAAAAATGCTTTTCGCAAGTTGGCAGTTGTAAATCGATGCTTCATATCTGGTAGTATACCAATTAAGGTCTGGGCCTTCCAGGTCTACGTACGACCTACTCTTGAGTATGCGAGCCAGGTGTGGTCACCCACTCTCTTAGGAGACATTGATAAAGTTGAACGTGTACAGCGCAGGTTCACCAAGGGGTTACCCGGTTTCCAAAACCGTCCTTATGACATTCCTCTGGAACGCGCGGGCCTGGAGTCGCTGGAGCTGCGCCGTCTTCGCGCGGGTCTGCTTCTAGTCTACAGGATTGTTCATGGGTTCCTTTCCGTCGATTTACCCTTTTTCGAACTTCATTCGTACAAGGCCACACGAGGGCATTCATTTAAGTTGGTGGTCCAGCCAGCTCTCACCGAGTGTCGAAGAAGCTTTTTCCCGTATAAGGTCACTAGATGGTCTGGAACTCCCTTCCCGAGAATGTGGTCTCTGCTCGTTGCCCTCAACACGTCTTTAAGACCTTACTCAGGGCATGCAATTTACACAATTTCCTTAAGCGTAAGAGCTACCACTGACTTCATTTAACCACGAGACCAGTGTACGTGGCACCTGCCCTTCTGTCCTCCCAGTCACTATCGTAGCTAAATCATTATTATCTTGTTATCAACTAACTTCACTCAGGAAACTCCTGTAAGACAACACAAAAGTTTCAAAATTGTAAGCCTCCTTAAAAAATGAGAATTCATTTTTGTCGTCGGAAACAAGGTGAGAGATTATTTTCCGTTGACATCATCGGGACAAGGAAGGGGGGGGGGGGTGGCAAATTATTGCTAGGCCTAGGGCGCCTGTGTCCTCTGCTGCAGAACTTATATATACCAAAACTAGTTGGAAAAAAGTTAAACACATCAGAAATATTACGCAACAAAGTTTCAGCTTTAACTTGGGATGGTGAGATCAAACCTTACGGTTGTTTCAAGTGGCTGCAACACATCCTTTGCTGGAAGAAAAGCTTGTACCCATAATTTATTTTGACATTACTATTTAGTCTACGTTTGGTAATGCCGAAAACACTCCAATAAATTATTCCCTTAATTATTTCTATTTTTGCCAATTCATGAAATGAATAAAAAAAAAATTTTAATCTAATTGCAATACATCAGAACGATCTTATGAAATCCTACAAATTCGATTTGCGGAACTCCAATCACTTAACGAGACAGGCAAGTCGGCCTTAATAAATTTTGTTTGCCAAACCAGCAATTAACCCAGGCGGAAAAAAACCGGTCGTGTTTCTTGAACGTTTAAGCATTTATCGCACACTTTTACTCAATGAAAAGTCCTTTGGGCAATTGGTCACTGCAGTCTTTAAATAACGTCCGGATGCCGACAACGCTACTGAATTAGCATAATAATGAGCACAAAGAGGGTGGACGGATGAAAAATCTTAAGGTTAAATTTCATTAAATAAAAAAAATAAGTAAATAAAAAAAATAGTCAGAGAAAATAAATTAAGTCCACTAGATTAAGTGGATGCGAAAGGGTGGAACAAAACGGGCAAAGGACTGGCGGGCGGCATTTCAGGTTTTGCCTTGAGAAAATCTCCGCCAAAAGAATGGCGATTGACGACAGAGCGATGAGAATGCCAATAAATCTCATTTTCGCATATTTGGGGAGTTCGTATGTCCATCGAGTCTAGATTGGCCGAGCGAGTCGCAAGAGTAGAGTAGAGCTCTAGTCTAATGGCCTTTCTTAATTATAACGACCCATAAAAATTAATAAGCACCATAAATCTGCAGAGCTTGACTCCAGTTCCTCCTGCTTCATCAGGCAAAAGTTCCGCCCCGACAAACGAGCCGAAGCAAATGGAACAACTAGACACGCAATGTGGCACGCACGGACCGACCGACAGACAGACAGACCAACTAAAAAGGACCGACCGACCAACTTGGAAAGGCTTGTTTTTGTGGCACACATCTTGTTTGGCTAAACCATGCACAATTTGGATTTCACGTTCTCGGTTTGGCCCTTAATATCTTGGGTGGACGTTTTGCGTCGCCAACCGTGACGAATTGTACTTGCATGTACCACAAAATATAGACATAAACGTCAGGGCTTTTGTTTTATTAACTTCTGGGAATGAACGAAAATAATTAAAAGTGGACAGGGAGCTTTGTAGCTCCAGGG
>JAHWFP010137443.1:16784-53003 GCA_023313725.1 Lithobius niger | reverse complement strand
CAAGGATACATAGGACTCTGTTAGGGGGTATCACTATACTACACAGGTTGGTGATCATAACTACTCATGCCGGGCAAGGTAGTAGTTTAGGTAACTAGTTTTAGCTTTAATTAAATTTTCGGAATATTATTCTAAATTTAACATAAAGATTTAAACTTAACTTCTGACTTAGAGTCGTTTTTATGGGTAGTTAAAACCATAGGCATTTTCTGGTCTCCCCTCCCATTAGTTAAGGGTTTAAGGTCCCTTTTCTAAAAACCGGCTTTCTTTCTGTTTGACTTACATAGCGTAACCATACATTTAATTTTGATCACCAAGATCATGTAGCATTATAACAGAAGCACAGACTTCGATGGTAGGACCCTGATTTGCTAGCTTGATTCAATGTGAAGAGTAGATTTGATCTTGTGCTATAGAAACAAAATCTTAATTTGAGACTAAGACTGAAATTGTAAGATGCATTTTCTAACTTAGAGGAGTTGAGGTAACTCCAAAACCTTTTTCTATTCGAAATTGAAATGTGAATTTATTTTAAATTCGTTGCCAATAATTCTTGTAATTAATTGTGTGCTTTCACGAAAAGCTTATTTGTAAAGACTAGTTGCGAATGTAAAGTGTTTTCTTTCCCCTGTTTATTAAAACCAAGAGTAGTTATAACTCAGTTGCTTCTAGAGAGATTTAATTTGCTAGTGTTTTATCTAACTAAAAATCATTTTTATTTAAAGCCTAAGGTTAGCAATTAAACCACCCACCTGGTGGCAGTGAACCAATGATTAGCTAGTACTTAAACTTTTAGATAGGACATAGACGCTCTGTTCCTAACCGTGCAGTAGTGACTGCTATGTTAGTATTTTGCCGCAAAAGTAAAAACGGCCACCCGAAGTACTACTAAATTTTCCGAGATCACACCAGATGTCGGTGCAGAGCAGTAGGCACCTTAAGAACCTGTAAGCACCGCTACAGACTGAGTACTGTGGGGGGGGGGGGGATCAAGGAACGTGGGCCAGAGTGCAGGTGAGGAACATCTACCTAAGGCAATGGTTAGATAAGTAAGAGCAGCCAACTGCTCTGTCTCAGTTTATATATGATAGAGGCTGCGCAGGAGAATGCGCAGTAGGGCGGTGATGCGGATGGATATCTTTAAACAAAAAACGCAAAAGAGTGCAACCAACAGGTATTTCCATTGGGCCGAGTACGGCGGATCCTTGATGGTAATGGCCGAATTACAACCATGTAGAATCGTATAAATGAAGGAAGCTGTGCAGCAACATGCGTAGTGGGATCGTGTTGTTGTTGGATTTAAGAGACAGTGTCCTCTGCATTTGTGACGTAATGCTGTCGTTCCGCTGGTGCGAATTGCCCCTCCACCCCCCTTCCATCCCCCAGTCACAGGGCGAGGCCGAGCAGGGGATCGAGGAGTAACAGGACGAACGTGCGTTGCAGAGACGTCAGGAGAATCATTGTCCGATAGAGGTCGTCTAGGCGGATCGATGATAAGATGGTTGCTGTCAAACGAAACTGATTCGTGTCAAGGAACCAAGTGAATGGTTGCTAGGCGAATCGTTGGTATGATCCGTGCAAAGTGAGGATCGGCAATCGAACGGGTATCAAGCGGGAACCGGGAATGGATCGGGAATCTTGTGTGGAAGTAGACGACGGTTCCCTCCCCGCTCCCCTTTCCCCAGTTATGGGACCGAGGGTTGTTGGGGAGTCGAGGGGAAAAGCCGGAACGTTAAATCTGCTGGAGGAAGGAGATCGGAATCGACGAAGAGGAACCGTTAAGTTGTAACGATGTATTCCCGTCCCCGTCCGCAGGGATCGTGCAGAGGCGGTTGGAACCGAAGGGATCGTGAACACGTTCCGGGTCGTGCGAATCGCAGAATGGATCGATCCCGCTTTGGCTAGTAGTTAGCCAAAGAAGCCATGGTTACACTGGGCACACCCTTAACATCAGAAGGGGCACAGGAACCGTAATGGAACCGCGTAGGCTGGCGGGGAACCGGCAACCGACGTATCCTTGTTCCAGGATGCAACCAGGCAATCGACGGCACGTTGTCTCTTCCCTATGTCTTCGCGAATCGTAGCCCAAGGGTAGTCCGTCGCTGTCCAGACCCTAAAGAGGAAGGAGCACTACACTGCTCATTGGGAACCGAGATGGAACCGTGGCAGGCGACTGCGTTCTTTTGATAGGAACGCAGGAACGCCATGGATGGCCAGAACGGCCGAGGACCAGGGAACCGGAACGAAGATGGGGAGCTCAAGGCGGTTACGACGACGTGAACGCCCTAGGAGAAATGATGACACGCAATCGGCTGCGCCATGTTATATAGCCAGCCCAAACCTGCGCATGCCAGTAGGTACAAGTCCGGCTGGGATTCAAGCTGCAAAGCTTCTAGGGGATAATTCTAGCTCAAAAGGAGAATCGCTAATAAAAACAGGTAATGTATATATTATAAAAACTAAAATTAAGCAGGTTCGGGCCCTGCAATTTTAGCCTTTTTATAGCTGACGAAAATATACATTACCTGTTTTATAGCACACTTTGTCACCTGGTGGAAGGCTAGGTTCAAGTCTCCCGCTGTACAAGCCGGAGTCCCCAAGGAAAATTAATTCCCGATGAAGACACACCTGTTATTCCCAACCAACTACACCGAGCTAACCAAGTCGGAACGACAGCGAGACTCGAGGACGAGTGGCTATTGTAAAGGTGAGATTGGGGAATGCGGGTTGCTCTATGATATTAAATTGGTTGTATACCGCATGCAGGGGTCTTAACATCTGTAGCGGCGCTTACAGGGTCTTGAGGTGCCTACTGTCTATAGCACCGACAATCTGGCGTACTTGTGGTTACTTTAGATAAGTTCATAAGTGGCGGTTTTTACTTTCACGGAAAAACAGCATAGCGTGTCTACTGCACGGTTAGGAGAAGAGCGTCAGCGTCCTACCTAAGTTATGAAGACCTATCTAATCATGGTTCACTGCCACCACGATGGGTAATTAATCTAATTTGCCTACTTCGGAGTTAGAATAAAAATTGGTTTGTAATTAAAATAACCCTTGCAAATTAAATTTGACTAAAAGTCAAAATGTTGTTCAAAACAACTTTCTTTTCTGTTTTAATAAAACATGACAAGATTTTTACACACGGAGTAACTAGTTGGTCACAAAAATAAAAACGGGGCTTTACAATTGAAAGCACAAGATTTACAATTAAATCGGCAAAATGAACAATTCAAGTTCACAACAAAATTTGGACTAGAAAAAGTCTGTTTGAGTTATCGCAACTCTCTAAGTTACAAACATGACCCTTGCAGAATGTAAAATAGTCTTTGAAAGCTCTAGTAACTCTTGCACTAAAGTCAATCAATCAATCACACTGAATCAAGATTAGTGTTACAAGGAAAACTACCTTTTTGAAAACTCCTGCTTCAACAATAACACATGCTAGATCTCGGTGATCTTAGATTATTTAATGAACACCGAGTTCATAAACAAAGAAAAAAAGCCGGTTTTTAGGAAGGGGACCTTAAACCCTTAAATCATGGGTGCCCTAAACCAAAATGCCGATTGCGTTTGGCTACCCACAAATTCCCTCAAATGCTAGAAGGTAAGTTTATATTTTAAGACTAAAAATTTGGAAATTCTGTTCTAAAAATTAAATTCTAATAAACTAGTTAATCTTTGAACCACTACCTTGCCCGGCATGGCAACCTTCGGACTGGACATCTCTGCCCCGACCGCCGTAGTGACCTCTAGCCCGAGTCCTTGAGCTATGCTATGCTAACGAAATTCTCCATCAGCTTGGTTTTATACCTGCTGCCTGTCTGCAGGTAGGAGGGAAACCGCGGACTTGTAGGAGTGCGACGGAGGGGGGGGAGGGGGTAGAGAGGTGACTCTTGGAGGAGGAGAGACTGACCCAAACCGGCCGAGCTGGCACTACCGTAAGTCGGCCATGACAGCGCGGACGGGCAGGGTAGCTTGGGCGCTCTCAGTGTTTGGGGAGTTGATTTCCGCGTTTTTGCATTGAGGGAATTGGTGTTGTTGTTCCAACAAAGGAAACGTGCGGGCATTGGAACAATTAGAGGCCTGGCATGAGTGCAGTGAGTTTAAAACAACGTGAGAATAAGCCTATACATTTTTTATAAAAACTGCAATGTTATGCATTGCAACTATTGAAGGAAGGGGGGGGGGGAGACGAAGTTTGATGCTCAAATTAAAAACAAACTGTTATTAATTGAAGGCAAAGGCGTTGTTGTGCATTCGGAATTGAGATCACTATGGTCGGAGCCCTGAAATAAAAATACAAGATACACACTGAAAATGTCCGGTAAAATAATCGTAGTTGTGTTGCCATATTGAACAAGGTACGGTTCATGAGAAAAGATTACGTTAAATAATGCTTTTATAAAAGCCTAGGCAAAAGATTAAATAAACCAGCTTGTATTTTAAAATGCTATAACGCATAAAAATTTAAATGTATTATCGCATCCTCAAAAATACCGTTGTTGTGGTCAAAGTTTTCATAGTTGCTAAAATCGTCACCTTAGTAAATAAAAACATCGAAGACATAGTAAACATGTAAACTAGCACAGCACTAAGCTAGCCGGCTTTATGCCTAGAAATAAATTCGAGAAATACGAATAAATATTTACATGTTTGTAGAAAATGGCGACGGAGATTGCGTGCGTCGGCGCTCAGTTTGAGCACTTTTTCAAATGAAGCTGTAGACCAAAGTATGGTGAAATTTCAAGTTCTGTTTTCACAGGATGTTAGATAAAGTTCAGGTTTATTAAGAGCTGCAAACTAGAGTCGATGAAGTCCATTTTCCTTGGAGATATGAATTTTTAAAGTTGGAGGTGGAAATATAGGCCTAGCGCTTTTTGGCGCTAAGAAAAAAAAGTGTCCCCGAGTTGTTGATGGTTGGTGTCGGGTCTCCTAACCAATCGACAGGAATTTTTAGGCCTCATGCCTTTACACATCAAAGTGGCACAAAGTAACTAATCGGATGCACATGCCGAAACAGCTTAACTTGAGGGAAGAAAGATGACATGAGGATGTCTTCTGTGATAATGAACACGACTACGGGAACGGAACATCTGAGTAGTAGTTGAATAAGTGAATGGACGTAACGATGGCTTCTGGCCGTGAAGAGCCTGGAGCGAGAGTGAAGGGTAAGTCTCCGTAAGTGCATGTTGGAGCCTTAGATATGTGACGCAGGTTGTTTTTAGTAATTCCTCTTCTCAGTCTTTATTCCGTCTTGCTGCTTCGCGTGACGTTGTAAAGATGCTAACAAGTCGAGACTCAAGGAAAAAGACTTGGATTCGAAGTCTTGTGGAGTCCGTCCGCATGGGGATGGTGAGGTGACAGTGGTACTGCTAGGTGGACGTGCAGGAATCGTAGTGACAGAAGTGCACTAGAATGGCAGGAGGTAGATACCTAGGAACATGAGGGTGTCCCCCGGAATGAGAGACGCGTAGGGTGAGCCTGGTGCAGTAAGTGTGGAGGGAACCATTGGTTCCTGGAGGCACATCCCTCGCGGAATGAGGAAACAAGAACTGAGGTTGCTGGGACTAACGTATCTTATGTTGGATAGAAAGGATCATTGTGTACGATCGGTACTGATAGCAACGTTAGTGTCGATGGAGGGAAGGCGGAACGCAGACCTGTAACACGACGATTGGGTCGTAATTGAGAGGAGCAGTTAGCAACTGACGAAGAGTGACGGTGAGGAATCGAGCGCGTTGAACAGTACAAGGTCTGACCGGGAACAGAAAGCCCAATGGCAGGCTTGAGATTACTGGTAATGCGGTTGACAAGCAGCAATGGGCGGAACGGCAGGTCCCGGTGCCGACCCCCAGTGGTTATAGGACTAGTGGAACGTCGGAACTCATCCGCAGGAAGGCGGGGACTAGAAATGCGTCTACAGGAAAGCAGAAACGGCTGGGACGAAGAACCATGAGGGAACGGAAACCGGAGGTAGAACGCTACCAGAAGGACTGAAAGGTGAGTTGGTTATGCGAGAAGAACCGCAGGATTGACGAGAGTTGAAGTAATCATTGAGGCCGCTCGTATGTGTCACAGGGGTAACGAAACGCAGGCCAACGAGGGACCATGGGGACGGTAGGTACGTGGATGGATGATCTGGAAAGTGCGGAGGTGGCAGGGGGACCAGCGTCCTCAATGGAAGGACGGTGGCGCTTAGGGAAGGAAGCTGGTCACGACAAAATATAGTCCGAGACTGGTACCTTCTGCTTAAAAAGTTTTTTTTTTTTTTTAAGGGAAGAGTCCATAAGAGTGTGCACCAGGGATGAAGTGAGTGGCTCGTCAGTTTGTTGAGTGGCAGAACGTCCAGGCACTGAAGGTTGAGAGGAATGGAAGATAAGTCCGGAGGAGTGAGTTGCGGTCCCGTAGAGGACGCTAGCTTGGCAGCAACTTTCCGGGCTTTAAGTTGTAGATGAAGGTAGGTATATCGTTCCATTGTTGGAGAGGTTTCCTTGGAAAGGGAACGTAATGCCCGTATCGGTGTAGGCCGGGTACAGAGAATCGGAGATGCAGCTGCAGTATCGCAAGGTGCTGGGAGGGACGGCTCGGAGATGTCAATTTTGTCTGCAACCGGCGGAGCCTGTGTTGGGAACGAGGAACATGGGATGAGCAAACATCCTTTGGCGTTCCTTTAGTCCGTGGCATAGGAACGGCGGTATTGGGGAATGCAGACGTGTAGCAGTGACAAGATGTAGGTGATCCTAAGGGGAGCAAGCGTCCCCTCCTTTGTTACAGGCCTGGGTATTGCAGGGAGAATGAAAGATGACATGAGGAACGTGATGATGATCGTGCCGGAGGCCTGAATCCGATCATTAAAGAGAGGAACATGGAGGCCAGAATGAACGTGTGAATGACACACAAAACCAGCCAAGGCCATAACAGGCCACATGGGGACTATGTAAAGGAACGTAGGTTGAAGGGAACGTAGGAATGGAGGAACGTAGGATGATGTGCGAGAATTGGACCTGTTGAGGAGCAGCGTATGGTACAGTATATGGGTTGAAGGTAGAAGAAAGACCAGCGGGTGGCATGGTCAAAGTATATATCAGAAAAGAGGGCTGCGCAATAGGATGCGCAGAATATGGTGGCGCAGAGGGATATCATACCCTTCTGGTTAAGGAACAGTATGAAAAGCTAGAGGGAAGGAAAGGCGGAAGCTAACAGACGGTAAAATGACCCAATCCAAGAAGGCTGCACAGAAGCAATGCGCAGTGGGGAAGGGAACCGAGGACGAGGATTACTGCCCAGCTGAACTGATTCGCATACCACCTGAACGCAACGATGACATGAGCCGTGTTGGGCTTTTAATTAGGAATCAAGAGAGACGGTGAGATTGAGGAAAGGTGGTAGCTAGGAACAGCGGAACGAGGAACGCGAGTCGAACTAGGAGCCGAAAGAGCAATCATATTGTGTGGCTGGCATAGGAAAAGGGATGAATGATAAAGCAAGACAGTCTGGGGACTTGAAGCCTAGAACTGTACTGTATATTATAAGGGAGTTCTTTGTGGCAGACGAGATCAATGTAGACAGCTTCGGAAGATGAGGGACGAGCATCCAAGTTGTGTGGTGGAACGTCGAGTTGACAGTCAGGAATGCAAAATGAACGGTGGAAGGTCTTAGTAAATTGAAACAGCAAGAGAGAAGGATGCGGAGCCTCATTGGCAATGCATAAACTGTAGCCACGCAAAATGTGTAGGAATCCAGGTTTCTCTTCAGGCAAGAGGCTGTGCAGGAGGTTGCACAGTGGGTTCGGTATTGATGTTGGTTGTAATAGGTGGTAAGAGCCTCTTCTCCTTGTTAGACCGAGGTCTGGTAGGAGGTACGCGGGCTGACGTGATGCTGCCGTTCTTATTTGGTATGCAAGCCCCCCCCCCGTGTGGACTGAGGCCAAGCAGGGGAAGCGTGGGGTAACACGAGGAATGGCACAGAGAAAGGGACTGGATTGTTACTGGTGAGGAGGCAATAGTCGTTCATAGAGGAATGGAACGGCGAAGGTGGCGTCAAGCCACAGGTAGGACAGCTATTTGCTGAAGGAACAGAAGCGGAAGGTGGAGCCGGGACGTGAGGAACCTAGTGCTACGCCTGTGGCATTGGATGAAGGATCTTTAAGTGGTAACCAGGAAGAGGATGAAGAGATTGGTGAGGTGGACGTACGGGAATGGGTATGTTGTTGTTTGTAGTGTGTGCGGATGGTAGCACAAACATACTGCTGAAAGTGATGAAGACCAGGATGCATTGACGTGAAGACTGTTGTGCAAAACGCATGAGATGCAAGAGGCACAGGGAGCCGTCACAAAATACTCTTGGTGTGCCGGTCTTTTTTTCTTTTTTTCTAACTCACCTCTCTATATACATATACTCTCTACCAAGGGCGGCAACACGCTCGCACCGACAACGATACACCATCATTTTAAAACACACACAGATCACGCAATCAACTTCGTATTGACTTCTTACGCAA
Source organism: Lithobius niger (assembly GCA_023313725.1). Classification (NCBI taxonomy): domain Eukaryota; kingdom Metazoa; phylum Arthropoda; class Chilopoda; order Lithobiomorpha; family Lithobiidae; genus Lithobius; species Lithobius niger. Next base: position 44,500 of record JAHWFP010137443.1, on the reverse strand, counting down.
TAATGCCAACAAGAATACCTGAATTGATCCAACAACACCCAAAACACAACAATGCCTCCATTAGAACCGACTATATAAGGAATAATAAGCACACTATGGCACACTTTTAGGGCAATGCGAAAGGCGAGGCGGTAATGAAATACGCCACGGCCACGCACACAAACGCCGATATTTTGTGGAGTTTACGCTTGAATGTGTATTTTTTTTAACTCAACGTTACCTTGAAACACTAAACTTGCCAACCGCCACTTTGTTTGGACATTTATTACAATAATTCGGGCACACGAGCTCAACAAAGCTGAAAACTACGAAATTTTCGCGTCCATAGCCCTAGCGCTATCGTTCAGCCATTACCGGAAACTGCGCAGTCCCACAATCCTCTGCGCACTCTGAGCTTCCTCTCCTCTGATTGGCGCAAATAGTTTTCCTTTTCGTAATTAGGAAATCAGGCCGTACGATTCCCAACACTGCATAATTTTAAAACATCGTAACAATTCTTTATTTGCTTTTCTAAAAGATGCGATCTCTCCTTTTCAAACAAGCTGTTACGAAAATCGTACTTGCGTTTGTTGACATTATAGTAGCCCCACGCAAGAACCAATCAGCGGAGAGGAAGAGTACAGTGCGGCCGTACGCGTAGAGGGTTATGGGATTGCGCAGTTTCCGATAATGGATGACGGCTAACGCTTGGGCTATGGACGCGAAAATTTCGTGGTTTTTAACTTTGTCGAGCTCGTGTGCCCGAATTATTGTAATAAATAACAAAACAAAGTGACGCAAGCTTAGTGTTTCAAGGTAACGTTGAGTTAAAAAAAATACACATTCAAGCGTAAACTCCACAAAATATCGGCGTTTGTTTGCGTGGCGGTGGCGTATTTCACTACCGCCTCGCCTTTCGCATTGACCTAAAAGTGTGCCAAAGTGTGCCTATTATTTCGTAAACAGTTGGTTGTAATGGAGGTATTGTTGTGTTTTGGGCGTTGTTGGATCAATTCAGGTATTCTTGTTGGCATTATTGTATAAGAAGTCAACACGAGCTTTATTGAGTGATCTGTGTTTGTTTTAAAATGATGGTGTATCGTTGTCGGTGCGAGCGTGTTGCCGCCCTTGGTAGAGAGTATATGTATATAGAGAGGTGAGTTAGAAAAAAAGAAAAAAAGACCGGCACACCAAGAGTATTTTGTGACGGCTCCCTGTGGCAAGAGGGGCGGACGCCAAGCTGTACGTTGTCATGCTTGGGTTACCATCTATCGAACTTGTTTGTTTTTGTGTTTGGAACACAGTACAACAGTGGAGCCAAACCTACGGAACGCTCCCTTGTGACAGTCGGTTGGGAAATGGGATGGCAGGTTGACAAGGCTGACGGAAAAAAGAAGGGACGTGTCATAAGAACACGATCAGGTAAACAGGGAACCAAAAGTTCCGATGGACGAGAGAGTAACCCAGAATGAGGGATGTATCTTGCAAGAGAGGACTGGCGGAGCAGTCGTCAGTTGCGAGGAGCCGGCGGAAGGCAGAACCACCGTCCCGTGACAGAGGGACGCAGTAATGAGGATGACGCCTAGTACTTTGTGTCGTCAGCCCTGGAAGGGGAACCGAAGAGGATGGAAGAAGTCCTAGAGAAATGGCCTCAGGACATGGTGAACCCAGTATGGGCAAGAAATTCGGTTCGTGGATGAAAGGGCCAGCGTATCATCCATTGGTTCTGGTGGAAGCAATGGGAAGCGGAACGGCCGTACCTGGCGGATGAACGGGGAACGCTCCATCCGCGGACGACCGTTCCTGGCGCAGGAACGGAGGAACGCACCATCCGCGGGACGACCGTCCCCAGAGAGGGGACGGAGGAACGCTTCATCCGCGGGACGACGGTATGCGGAATGGAACGTAGAATGGGACTGCGGAACATCGAACGGGGGATGCTCAAGAGACGACCACGCGTGGCGATCGCCGTAAGAAAACTGATGCCAATGGGACGCTGCACTGGAGCTTATATAAGCTGGCCCAAGCCCGCGCATGCGCCGTACCGTATGAGCCCGGCAGGGAAGACAACACTTAAACTTCTAGACGAATAATGCTCAAAAGGGGGGAAACAGTGGCGTGGCGTGAGTCCCCGCAGCCCCCGCAGCGGCGGGGGGGCGCAGAGCATTGTTGGGCGCCATCGCATCTTGCTGTTTTTTTTTTTTAATTAATTTTTTTGACTCGATTAAAACAGAAAGTTTCCACAGTCGTAGTCATATCGTCACAGCCTCTCTAGGCTGGCAGGCCAACAGAATTAAAGAAATATGCAAGCTAAAGAGGTACTGGGGGGGGGGGGGAAGCACAAAAATGACTCATTCAGGGGCACCAATTCTCTTAATGAAATACAAAAAAAATGCATCTTTAGCGCTACAAACACTACTCCAAAAACGAATCAAGGTTGTATGTAAACTGCAAAATAAAGGTGTAAATACCTGAAAACAAGGCCCACATTTTTTCTGTTGGTGGTGGGGGAATTACGAACCCTCTCCCCCCCCCTCCCAAAGATTCGCTAACGTAGGCCCAGTCCTGGACTGTGCGACTGGAAAACTACCTATTTTTAGAATTGAGAAACGCTTGCTGTGTTGTTGTGTTAGTTTGTTGATGACATTTCTTTTTTTATTTTTATTTTCTGGGGGGAGGGGCGCACACTTTGACCTTTCGCAGGGGGGCGCACACAAAGCCAGCTACGCCACTGGGGGGAAACTGCTATAAAACAGGTAATGTATATTTTCGTCGGCTATAAAAAATTTCTTTACTGTATAAATTCCTTTACTCAGTAAAAATTTCTTTACTGAATAAATTTGTCGCAAATGTGGAAAATAAGTTTTTTTACTGTGAAGAAATCCTTAAATTCATGTAGCCTACCTGATGAATTTATCAGAAATGTGGAAAATAATACTGTGAAGATATCCTTGATTTCAGTTGCCAGATAAATCTATCATATCAAAAACTAAAACTGGTAAAAGGGGCCGCCAAGTTCCGAATGGTTGGGGCCTGCACCTGCTTAATTTTAGTTTTTTTGCCTAACTGAAAAGACTAAAATCAGCAGGGCCTGCACCTGATTAATTTTAGTTTTTATTGCCTAACCGAAAATATACATTACCTGTTTTAATTAGCGCATCTCCTTCTGAGCTTGATTTTTCCCTAGAGACTTTGGAGTTTGCATCCCAGCCAGACTTGTACCTTCTGCGCATGTGCAGGTTTGGGCCGTCTATATTGTTGTGTAAAATGCCCTGTGTGTTTTTACCTCTTTAGTTTTTGCTGAATTTCCCACAGTCAGTGATTAGCCTAGATTAATTGTTTTAATCTTCTTATTGATAGGCTAACTGGATTAATTGATATTAATCATTGACCAAAAATTGTTGATAATTTTTGTGTGTCTCACTGGAATCGTTTGGTTTCGTTGCATGTTGGAACGCCACAAATCGAAAACGAAACTTCGCGAGTCCAGTCTTTTAGAAGAAGCGCCGGTGGTGCCGCTTTCTAACACTAGAGCGCGCCACTTGTTTTCGGCTATACACACTTCTTCTTCTATCTTCTGGCTGCATGGATGACGGTTGATTATCATCCTTCATTATGCCCTGAAACTTATGCCTGTATTTTTCTGTTTTATTCCTTATATCACTATCATTTTTCAATGAATACGAGAAATAACTTTTGTATATATCTGGAATACAAAAGGTAAGAGTTGAATAAATTGCTTGCTAAGAAACGAACGAGTGCCTGATTATAACGAGTGAATTGTACCTGAAAAAAGGCCGCCCGCAATATACGTTTTTTTCAAACGAGCGTTCTTTAAGAATTCACAGTGTCTCTAGTCCTGGTTGGGACGTAACTGTTTCAAGCCTATTTGGACGCGTTGCCGGGACCGGAGTTCTGCGTGTGTGGATCCCGGCAAACAAAAAAACGTAGTTTTTAGGCAAACTTATATTAGCTTTAGTTAGGTTTGGTTTGGTTAGGTTAGGTTACCCTGGTTAGGTTCACTTTAACAAGCTGAAGGCCTAGTTTTCAACAAATTCACCGGAACCTGAGTATTTAAAAACTGGATTCCGTCACCGGGACCTGAGACACGGCCTTAAGAATTTACGGCCCTAGGAACATTTAACTTTAAGTGGTCTATCTACCCAGGCGTTATTGTTCGGTTGTCTCTGCTAAATAACAAACGTTATGGGCCCAGAATGACGATATTACGAGTCAAGTTTCCGTAATAGTGTCGAAAATCGAACCTTTCGGACGCCATAGTGGTGAAAAGCCATACAAATGTCGGAAACAGGACCCGCCTTTTTACACATATAAATCTCGTCCATCCATCATTAATCCTAGTGGCTGTGCCTAGTGAACTTTAAGAATTGTCTGAACATTCTAGAATATTCCGAGAATATTTAAAAGCACTCAAGATAGGACGCCACGAAAGACATGTTGGTGAGAAATGCAGGGGTCGTAGTGGGTTTTGGAGGGAAAAAAGTAGGAAATAAGGAATTTCGTAAGTCATAAATAAGGAAAAATAAGGAATTTTTCACTCAAAAGTAGGTAAAAATAAGGAACCCCACAATTTAAATCAGTGCCTAAAGCTTACTCGTTTCACGAGTAGTCATAAATATAGCCTAGATAGGAAGTACGATACATATGCCTAGAGATTTTTTTTAATTGCTTGCTAGACTTTCTTAAATAAAGATACATGTAGAAAGCCACTCACCAAATTTGCATGGATGCCGTGAAGGTCGTAAAAATACCGTACATCTTTTCACTTTGAATATCTTCATATAATAATGTCTAGTTTGTAAAATGGGGGGCACCTTTAACAAAATTTCGTAAATGACTAGACCCCAATGGGAGCAGCAGCAATGTGAGGCACCAATAAAAAAAAATAGCTTTTGACCATAGGTTATTTTTTTTTTTTGGGGGGGGGGGGGGCCTGACAAGGTCCTATTTAGAACTCTAGAATTTTTAGTAGGCTACACTTTTTTCTGAACACTTTAAAAGATTTTTCATTTCTCACTGAAAAAAAATACCCAAATTGCGGACAATATTGTAATAATCTCCACTGAGACGTGAAATATAAGCATTGTCTTCAGCAAGACTGCACCTCTGTTAAATGTTTTCACAATATCAGCATGGCTGTAAAGACGGGGGGTGGTTGGGGGAGGACGACGACGTAAAAAGGCATTAAAAAACACCCTAACTCTAAAGTCGTTTTGAGATAGTCTTGAAATATAGGGCCTAAGCCATAAAAATTCGTTTCGAGCTGGTTAAAATGGTCTTATTGGAATGTTAAAATCGGTCAAGATTTCTCAAAAGATTTCTCGTTTTTTTTGTCGTAAGACCCGAAATCAACATAAAAAATTTTGACCCGCGATGATTTAAGGGGAAAATGGCGGCGGCCACGGCCAACAACGTGACTAATATAACCTATCTGCAGTGGTAGTACATATTTTTTACGGTTACACTTAGACCAATGAAATACTGCTAAACACAATTCTAGCTCATTAACCTTCCTAAGATATTCTCGTAGTTGACGCTTTATATACTGGATATAAATAAATGTGCGATAACCCGTCGGTGTATCATCACTAACAGCTGGCTCAGCAAGCCCAATACAGAAACACTTACATTCTTTATACGCATTCATTGTACCGAAAAACGAAATTACAAACAGCAGCTAGAACGAAATTTTAGCAGTTGAAAATGAAAACTAATAGTAGGCTAAGCACTTACCCCAAAATTTATCCTTGGCTCAAGCACAGATCGAGCAACGTTCACGCCTTGACAGTAGACTTGCGAAAACGAAACCGTTGCTCGATGCGGAACCGGAAGTGATGCTTTTGCAGCACACGCGCAGAATGCCTCGTTGCATTGTAAACAAGCTAAGGGACCGTCAAGTGTGTCAACGAAGTTCGTGCCTTATTTATTGATTTATTGAACTCAAATCTTATACGTTATGTCTCTAATTTACACTTAGATTTACAAAATACGCATAGCTGAAAAAAGTAGGAAGTACATCTCAAAACTGGAAAAAAGTAGGAAAATAAGGAACGAATACAAAAAAGTAGGAAATAAGGAAAAAGTAGGAACTCTACGACCCCTGGAAATGCTATACATGTGACGTATGCGGTGCGGCTTGGCCTCGTTTATTCACGCAGTATTCCAGTTAAAATTGAGTTTAACAACGTTTTGTAGTAGAAAGGGTTCACTACGAACTTTTGTGGTACACTTATGTATTTTTTGAGACCCTTTGAGTGCGACACACGGGAGAAAAGCCAAACAAATGTTTGTAGTGCGTTGCATGTAGTGCGTTAGCCCTAATAACTGAGACAAACGCAACGAAAGTGTGTGCCTACTACACAAGTAAAAGAATAACGTTGTGTATATTTTTTGGTGGACAAGTATATATTACTGAAAATATATAGTGGAGAGAAGCCATACACACGCTGGGAGTGTGGCATAAGCCTTGCCACATAGCAAATAATGTAGTGAATTTCAAAAGCAAATGAAAGTCATATTAAGCCCTAAACATAAACCCTATTGTAACGATGGATGATACGACGGCTGAGGTGCTTGTAACGCCCCCGGTTTCCTGGTTTGACACGGAGATTCAGCTTAAGGTGTTGCGGTGATTATAACAACTTTTACGGCATAAGCACAGCATGGGCTACCATCCCATCATGGGGGATGGAGCGTCGGATCCTACTTAAAGGGGCCTAACCTTAATACTGTTGGTATTTAACTGCCACCAGCGATGGAATTTAACTGTTTATCAAGAGCTAAAACTAAAGATGGGCTACATATTTATTTTACACTTAAACAATTAATCATTTAGCAAACGGACTGAAGTTTAAAACTCCTGGTTTTATTATAACAACAGGGAATGAAAAGCACACTTTATATTTAGTTTGCACGAAAAGCTTTTGAAATAAAGTATTTAAAAGCACAAAGTTGAATTTACATTTCGTAATTCACACGTTACAACAAGACGACCCTTGTGTTTTGAATAAACAATCAATTAAGTTTTCAATTAGAAAAAGCAATACTGAACGCTCACTTGAGTCGTCCGCAACACTGAACAGCCCAGGCTGGTTACAGTCTACCAAACCGTATGTTTCAAACACGCATGAAAGATCAACCGTTTCACAGTTTTGTTTCTAAGGGATAAAATAGAGCCTTAAACCTCCCAGAGTTGCTGTTTAGAAGTCAACTCCTGAAATTATAAAAGCCGCGGCTACTTATAAAGTACGTCTGGAGTGAATAACGAATGAATCCCACACAAAGATCAAGCCGTCCGTTATTTGGATTAAAGTAACATTAAAAAAAAATAAGACAAGATTTGGTTTTTAGTAAGAGAACCACTCTGACGTTATGGGGTGAAAAAACCTAATATGCCGCTTAAGGCATCACCACCATAATTTCCTCTAAGCTAGAAGTTATGTTTAAACTTTTAAACTATAAATTTAGACTTGGGGGGTCCTAAATTAAACTTTTAAAAGCTATACTATAAACATACGAACCACCACCATTTTGCCCGGCATGGCATCCTACGGACGTGACGTCTCCACTCCCGACTTGCGTGACCCTTCTAGCTTGAGAGATCTGTGACCTGTGCTATGGGTTGAGGGTTGGGGGGCCTTTTCATGTTGGAGCAGCGGATTTTCTGGACCAAGGCGCGGACGCCGAGGAGAGCTGAGAGGGTCTGATTGGCTGAGGGCCAGGGGAACAATGGAAAGTGGGAGGAGAAGTCGGTTGAACAAAGGGACTGGGTGCAGAGCCGTTTGAAGGAGTAAGAACATGTAAAGATAGGCCAGTTTGAGTTTCACTCAAGTGAACTTTGGGAAACAGGCCTTTACTTTGAAATATTGACTATTGAATAAATATTTACGTGTTTGCAACGTGAGTAGGCTCTGGTTAAAGCTTAATACTTGGGTTTGGGTAATGCATGAAGCATTACTATTAGATTTAATAAGCTTTAACTGAAAACTGCAGTGTTATACACCACAACTAGTTTTGGCTGGGGGGGGGAGGAAGGGGGGATTCGAAGTTTTACGCACAGTATAACGTTCAGATGGCTTTGGAACAGATCTTTTATAAATATCTTTTGGTTTTAATAGAAGAACAAGCTAGCAGTAGCATTCGGAAGATCTCAGTCTGGTTTAGAGTAGTACTAAAACAAACATATATACACTAAAATTTGTGTCCGGTAGAATGCCGATGTCGAATTACTTCGGACAAATGGTAGCATTTCTGGGGGTAAAAGATTCTTATAAAAGAATAAATGTGGTTAAATAATCTAGCTTAGTTGGATGCTATAACACATTAATTATTTGGAATGTTTAACGTTAAAGTTAAAAGACAAAATCGATCGTTGTGGAAATTTTTCATAAGAATTGCGGCCGACAAACATAATAAAAAAAATCACACTAGAAATTGTTGTCTGTAGATGTATGTGAGGTTAAGTACCATAAGAATGGAAGCCCCTCCTAAACTACAACTAGGGCTTTTAGTGGGCTTTTTGCTCCAAAATAGAAACGAAAAAATAGAAATACAATGATACAAGTCTTCAAAAATAACGGCCATGATGAAGGAGCGCTATGGTTGGTTTGGAGTGATTTTCAATCGTTGATTGTGGATCTTCTAGAATGAATTGTTGAATTTGGGCTTCCCCAAGAGGTAGATATTATGGATGGCTATTAAATGCCGAAGAGTTTGGTCGATTCGGTCCATTATTAAAAAAACGGCGAAATTTACACAAGCGAGGCATTTGGGCGCTCAAGAAAAAAAATTTTCGCTTCGTTCAGCAAAACGAAGGCTCTTTGGAGGCACACGTTTACACTATGATGTATTATAACAAAGTACTCACTACAAATTGCCAGCCATACCAGAGATACCCCACTAAAGTGTGTCATGAATGGTGAACATTTTTTTGAAAAAGCTTCAATGCCACTAAATTTAAAATAGGGGTAGTGCTAGTTTTTTGTGGAACATTAAATTTTTGAAAGCAAAATGGCTGACGAATACCGTAGTGGTTTAAGCCTTAAGTTTCCTTCGTTCTTGGAAATACGATATGACTATGTACCTCCATGACAGCGGCTTGTACTATTTTGTAGCTGCGGTCAATCCTGAACCTGCACCAACTGCAGCAGAAGAAGCACGACCGGGATTGAACCGGCATTATGTTCTCAGAGCATCACGAGCTCTTGCCACCATGGCATTAGGTTTAGAAGTCGCCATTAAGCCTTTAGCCCAAAACTGCGATACTGCTTTGGACGCATGGACGAATCTTGCTGACGTATTTGAGCCCAAGTCACGAGCGCGGATAGGACATCTGCGACGTGAATTCGTCTTGATGGAGATAATGCCCTAAGATAATATGGCTAAATACTTCTCTCATCTACAAAATGCAGTAACCGACTTAGCCGATGCAGGAAAAGAAGTCGACGACGAAGAACATGCGTACGCCCTAACGAAAAACAAAAATTCCAGGCTGGAACTAACTTTGTAGAAGTGAACACTGTATCATCAGGGACACAACAGTGGGCAGTAGACACGGCTGTCATGTATCACTTCTGTGTGAGTGAGGAATGGTTCACAAACTACAGGGAGATAGATGTAGAGCCAGCCCGACTTGCAGAAGGAACCTAGCCGATAAACAGCTAGACTGATTTTAAATAAAATTAAATCGGTATGCAAGTAGCAAAAACTTCAATGCAATTTTTTTTTCCTGATCCTTTTTTACATTAGGACCCAATGTTCTTTTGTTAAACTTTTATCTTGGCTAAAAAGGTGAAATTTTTGTGCTTGACACCACAATTATGACTCTGTAAACTAAATAATTGTTTCTTAGTTGAAACGAAGGTTGTAATGCTAACCTAACCGAAAGTTAAAATGTAATTTTTCCAGTAGGGAGTAAATAAAACCTTTGAATGATCTCCACACTGATCAACTAATACTTGCATAGTTTTTTTTCCCCAGTTCATGTTTAAAAAAAATAGGACCAATGTTTTAGTGTGAATTCTATGTCAGTCTAGGGTAGAAATACATGCATTATTATGGCTCTAGTACTGGATAGATGTTCCCAATGAAACGGAAGTTATAAAACCTAACCTAATGTAGTTTTTTTTCCTGTAAATTAGTTTTATTTTTGCAATTAAAAGTAAAATCCCGTGCGACTTTCTTTTAAATGGTAATTGTACGCCGCTACAAAGGTGGCTACATCTCTGAGCACCTAACCTAAAAACACTAAAATCGTGTTTATTGCTTTAAAGTCTGCAAACTTCAAACTGCTTCATTGGACAAACCTGGATAGTTGTGTAATGAACGCTAAGACTATTTTCTTTAAACATCAATTGTTAAAACACGTCATTTTCAGTACAAACTGACTGGATATTTTTTTATCTTTAAATTTTGTTAAGTGGTATATTGAAAGTGCAACCACACCAAAAGGAACTTTCAGCTATTTCCCGTTTTGGACTTCACACCCAAAATTTTAAGTGCCAATGTTTTACTCTTTTTGTCACTATCAACGTCTCCCTTTGTGGGAGAATATTAACAAAAGATTGTAACGACACTAATAAAATATTCATTAGGAATATTCTACGGGGGTTGCACCTTGATCCCGGTTGGCACTTCTTTAAGTTTTAAACGAAATGGTTTTCTTTATAAAAAACCGTCTGTCTCACCTCTGAGGGCAAAAGGTAAACTCTGATTAAAAGGTTGTTGCGTTATTATCCATAAAACCTCTCAGCGTTGTATTTTATGTTTTAAGTTACGGGTCATACCTAAAAACCCTTCGGCGCGAGAAGTTTTAGGTAAAAGAAGTTGTTTGGTAACCTTAAACCATTCCAGTGGTAGTCTGTTAACTTTGAATAGAGCTGATAGTTGCACATGCGCTTATAGTACCCGCTGTTCCGATCCTTAACGCAAGCTAGGTCCTGAGGAGTGCGCCGAGGGGTATTTTTTCAAGGTTTTCCCAGATAAAAAAAAAAATAACTTTCTGTGCATGGCTGACTAGTTAGAGCATTAAATGTTGCGATTATCTCATTTGAATGTTAACAGCGGCAAAGCCCATAAACTGTAACTTTTTATAATCAAATATAGTGTTTTTATTATTAAATGTCCTTGCTCCAATTTTCTTTGTGGCCTGTACGAATTTTCTGCAAAAAGCAGCGCCGACAGCACAAAGTTAATTTTTGCAAACAGTGTCCCTTTAACTATGTAAATTTTATTTACAAAAATTTCTTGAGCCGCAAAAACGTTGTAACGGCGGGTGCTACGACGGGGTAGGTGCTTGTAGCATCGCCGGTCGCCTGGTGTAACTGGATCTTCCTTACTATTACTCTGGTTTGACTTGTAGTACTTTTTTGTTAAAACAAGCACAACCGCTACAGTCCCGGTGTAGAGAATGGAGCTACTTTTGTCCTAATCATGAAGGCTAACTAGTAATAATAAGCGGTAACGCTGCCACCAAGGTGGGAATTAGGTTAGCTAAGTTAAATTCGACGGGAATTATCGTAAATACTAACTTCTAGCAAACAACGAACGAATAAACCGTTGGACGTTTTAAACTCCTGGTTTTTATTTTAAACAAACATGTTAAAATGACCGCACTTTACATTTGGTTAAAAGTTAAAAACATTTTTAAGAATTTTACATTAAATTCGACACTAGGACTTGGCTTAGTTCAAATAAACAATTTCAAATAGAAACAGTGAGTTTTTAGGCAACGGGGATTTCGCAAAAGAGCCCTCTAAATTACAGACAGCCTCGGCTGACTAATAATAGTAGACCTGTTTTACAGTTATTTTTCAACATGTACTTACAAAGTATTAAACCTCCCAGAGTTGCTGTTGATAAGTCAACTCCTTAAATTATAAAACAGCAGCTACATATAAAGTGGATCCGAGCGTTTAACCAATGGAACCTCCACGAAGATCAAACTGTCCTTTGTTTACAATAAACTGCGTTTAAAGAAACGATAAAAAAAAGCTGGTTTTTAGTAAGGGACCAGGAACCCTTAAATTACGGCCACCAACGTCCGAAATGCCGTTTGGCTTGATGCACCATAAAATTACCTTCAAAGCTACGAGGTTAAGTTAAAATTAATCTATAAATTTTGACGTTTAGGTCCAAAAGATAAAATTTCAATCTAAACTAAGTTACATACGAACCACTACCTTTGCCCGGCATGGCAACTATCGGACCGCGGCATCTCCACTCCCGACCGGCGTAGCGACCTCTAGCTTTGAGAATCCTGAGCTGTGCTAACGAAACTCTACTGCGTCTGTGTTTTTATGCCTTCTGCTTGGCAGGCAGGTAGAGGGTTAGCGCGGTCCTGTAGGAGAGCGACGGAAGGGGTGAGTAGGGAAGAGGTAGACACTTGGAGGAGGAGAGACTGGCCCAACCCGGCCGAGCTGGCACTACCGGAAGTCGGCCATGAAAGCGCGGACGGGCAGGGTAGCGAGGCTGCTCTCATGCGTGGGAAGTTGACTTCGTGTTTTTACATTGTTTACAGAAGGAGCTGAGTCAACAAAGGAGTTATTTAACGGCTTGTGAAATGATTAAAGGCCTGGCATGGAAGTGCAGTGAGTTTAAAACTCATAAACAACGTGAATTTAGGCCTATAAAAATAAACTACGATGTTATGCATCACAACTATTGAAGGAGGGGGGGGGGGGGGAGAGAAACGAAGTGTATTGCTAAGAATAAATATTAGACTTTGGGAAACGGATTGCTATATACAAGGCATGATTTAATTGAAGGAAAGCTAGTTTGTTTTCGTTTTTAGAGGTTTGCTACGGTCGGAATTTGGATGGAGATGCTAAAAAAAATAGACATAAAATTTCATACACTGGGTCCGTAAAAACAAACAAACATAAAATTTCGAGCTCCGGTAGGGTTCATGGCAAGAAGTTAAGTTTACCAAAGTGCATTAAGTGCAAAAATCAAAAGATTAAATATACCAGCTAGTTAAAATGGGCTATAACGCAGGTTAGGTTAGGTTTGAACGTCGGACATTTTTCATGAATAAGCAAAGTCGTCACCTGTTACAAAAAAAAAATATCATGTGTTGTCAACATCTAAAACACAACTAAGCTGGAAAGAGTTTCGGCTTTATTCCTAAGAGAAAAAATATACATTATTTACATTTTTAATTCGTAATCGCCATATAGACGATTTTCTTCTGGTGTGGAAGAATTCTGCCCTCAGGTTTTTTCTTCGGTGGTGTTGAGGTGTCCTCACCACGAGCGTCTGATACGAGACCGCGTTTACAACGTCGGTCCCCCAAAAATATAAAACGGCAATTTTTATTTTTTGTAAACAGTGTATTATATTCTATGTGGTGATGTATTTCACAGGATATGTATTTCTCAGAAGGTGTATTCCTGTAGCGGCGGACGCTACGACGGCTGAGGTGCTTGTAGCGCCCCCGACATCATTGGTTGACGAGTACTTCTTAGCATCAGGTTTTCTGGTTATTACGACTTTTTACGACAATAAACACAGCATGGGCTACAGTCCCGGCTAGGGGGAATGGAGCGTCGGTGTCCTATTCTAGGCCTAACCTTAATGCTACAGGTAATTACACTGCCACAAACGGTGGATTAATTTAACTGTTTAAACGAAGTATAAAAGCTAAAAGGGCTACATAATAGTTTACACTTAAAAACAATTAATCTACTAGGGAATGAACCTGAGGTTTAAAAACTCATGGTTTTTATTTTAAAACATCAGAAAATGAAAAATAAACACTTTTACATTAAAGTTCACTAGTTCAAGCTTTCACAAGTTTGCAAAAATAATTTTACCAGAATTTACAATTGAAATTCACAATAAATCAAGAACAACGATGTATGTTCTTAAACACTCTTAATTTAGATTCGAAAAAGCAATTTTACTTTGAGTTACAATCCAGGAATACCCAGCAAGCTGAACCGCGTCCGCTAAGTTGCAACTATATTTGACAACTGTAGTTTACAAGTCGTCCCACAGTTATTTTTCCTCGCGAGGATCAATCCATCCCTTTGTTTACATTTAAGAAATGAACAAAGAATGAAACTGGCTTTTTAGAAAGAGATGCCTACTCTAACATTATGGTGGTAAAGACCAGCAATGCCGATAAGGCTTACCAACCATAAAGACTCCAAGCTAGAGGTTATTTTAATTTAGACTATAAATTTGGAATTGGGGGGGTCCTAAAGATAAACTTCTAAAGTTAAACTAGTTTACTTACAACCATTATCATTTTGCCCGGCATGGCAATCCCGGACGTGACATCTCCATACCCGACCGGCGTGACACTTCTAGCTTGAGAGATCTGTGAGCTGTGCTGACTGAGCTGAGCTGTTAAGGCTTTTTATGCTGGAGAGGGAATTGTTCAATTGTAGTAGCATGGCAGGGGGAAAACGCTTGACGGAACAGGACCTGTTCATCCCACCGCTGCCACCAGATTATAGCGGCCGAAGCTAAAATCCTCTAGGTGCTTGTAGCTTCGCCGACATCAAGATGGTTTTGACGTTTAAATTACTAGTTGCGGTGGCGGTTTTTGCTTTTCAGGAAACAGCACACATGTACTACTGGCCCAGTATGGGTAACAGAGAGTCATTGGTCCTAACTGTAGGCTAACTAGTCAACTTTAAAGGGGGGGTATTCGCTGCCACCAGGTGGGTGGTTAATTGCAGTCCTGACTTTAAGTAATAAGTGGTTTTCTTAATTAATTAAGTCTAGCAATTAATCATACTAGTAAACAACTGACGTTTCACAAACTCTTGGTTTATTAAATGACAGGCAAATATAAAAAGCAAGTATTTACATTTCAGCTAGCATCAACAAGAAAGATTTTAAATTAAAGCAACACGAGATTTACATTAAATCTGACAAGAATTTATATTAAATTCAGTTTCAACCTTTACATGTTATGTGCAAAGAATAACAATTTCGACAAGAAAAAGTTCTGCCAGGAACTCGCAAGAACCTGTTATTAAGTGTAAACCGCGGGAATTACACGAAATACTACCAGACTATGTTTCCTAAGTGCGACTCAGAATCAAATCTGCCATTTAGAATTTGTCACTTTAAGTTAACAAAAACTCTGCCAATCAACGAAACACTTACATGAGTTTGGGCAACTAGCCATCGAAGTCTCTGCTTCTGCAAACCTAATTGGTTTAAGTGATTTATTTAGTGTTTGAGTAAGTTCATACTAAAAACACGGGAAAAAAGCTGGTTTTTAGAAAGGGACCGTGAACCCTGACGTTATGGGGTGGGGGGTCATTAATGTCGATCATGGTACCACCTCCATAAATTCTCAAAGCTTAAGGTTAGTCATTAAGTTTAGAACTATAAATTTTGAATGGGGTTTCCAAAAGTTAAATTTTCTAAGTCAATACTAGTTTACTTACGAACCACTACCTTTGCCCGGCATGGCAACATTCGAACGGGACACCTCCTATACCGACTGGCGTAGCTACCTCTGGCTTTGAGATCTGCTGAGCGTGTGCTAACGATTGCCTCCTGGGGCTGGGGTTATATACTCATTACCGGAAGTTCGCGCGGACGACCAGGAGAGCTACGAGGTCTGGTTGGCTGAGGGCCTTGAGAACAATAGAAAAGTCGGCAGCGCAAAGGATTTTTCGCTGGGCGCCGTTTGAAGGAATACGTATGGACTACGCGATAAAGAGAGGCCGGTATAGTTAAACTCATTGTTTGGAACGTGAATAAGGCCTTTAATTACTACGGATTGTTTTCTTACTTAACCACGATGTTAAGCATCGCGACTATTGAAGGAGTGATCACAATAAATTCGGTTATTAACATTGGGATGCCAGGTTTACTTTGGGAAATTGAAAGCCAAGTCGGTTTTGCTAGGAACAACTAAGTACAAACAGAAAAGACATAAACGAAATGCTGCCTAAGCTCCGGTAGTTGGGATGGCAAAAGATTACGTTAAAAGATTATTATAAAATAAAAGTTTTAAGGTTACCAGCGAATGCTAAAATGCATTTTAAACATTTGAATTAATATTTACATACGTAAAATTAGGGTTTTTGGGTGTTGGATATTTCTCTAGTGCATCTTAGATCGTCACCTTAAATCTACTTAATATCAAAACAAAGTATCTGTACAATTATTATCGAGGTTAAGTACCTTCGCAGAGGAAGCTCCTCCCTACAAACACTAAACTAATGTTTTCGGCTTTATGCCTATGTGACAAAATAAAAGCAAATACAAATTTTTACAAGTGGCGAAAATGGCGTCTCGTGCGCTACGGTGATTTTACGGCATCGGTTTCGTGCGTTTTTCAAATGGATGCTGTGAAAGTTCTAGAAGGAATTTTCGTGTTCTGTTTGCGGGGGAAAACAGATAAAGTTCGTGGCTATTAAGAGCTGTTTAGATGAGACGGATTGGTCCATTTTCTTGGAAGATACAGGCGTTTGAAATTTGGGGTTTTTCACGGCCGAGGCGCCGAGAAAAAAAAAGTGTTCGTTGCCGTAAACGAAGTTTTCCCTCAGGTTGTTATTAGTTTGAGTTGAGGTATCCTCTCAAATCGGGTGAAGAACTCAAGCCTTCTTTACAGCTCCCCACCAAGGAGATTGGGGATTTGAATTGATTTGAGATTGGAGATTTGGGGTTTCTGTTGGACTCCACAATAGAAGCTAAAACAGAAAGGTTAGTGCACACAAGATATGCCAATAACTTGAACTGCCAAGCACTGTAATCAAAATTGCAAGAATACACTGTATACATGCATCAGTTGAGGAAATACACCTCCGGTGAGAAAATACATCTCCAGTTTTGAGGAAATACACCTCCAGAATATACTTAGTCCTATCCCAGGATCGTTTTACAAAGTTTAAAAAGAACACTGGTTTTGCAAAAATTTAAAATCGCCGTTTTATATTTTTGGGGGACTAACGTTTTTGTGGCTTAATTAAAATACAAAAATTAGGAACACGGTTTTTTTTTGCAGCCACTAACTAAATACTGTTCGCGCTGCTTCTGTGCAGGAAAAACGTACAAGTATTCAGAGAGTGGGGCAAAAATTACAAATTATCAAGAAACACACCAGAAATACAAAGTTAATTTTGTTGTTTCGTTATAACAAGTAAATGAGGCCATCTATTGCTCTGGTAATACGTCCTGTACAGATTCTGCCTCTGCTCAAGTCTAGTCATTTTTTTTATCTGGGATGACTGCGAAATTAACCCTCCGCCGCATTTCAATTAACCTAGACTGCGATAGTTGTTAGAAAATTGAATACTATAGGTGCGCCGTAAACGACCAGCTCTATTTACTGTTAAACTACTCCCACTAGAATGGTTTAAGGTTACCAAACAACTTATACATACAAATACAACACTGGGAGGTTTGTGGATAAAAACGCAACAACCTTCTAAACAGGGCTATCCTTTTTCTCCCAGGGGTAGACTGATAGTTTTTTTTATAAAGAAAACCATTTCGTATAAAACTTAAAGAAGGGCCAACCGGGAACAAGTTGCAACCCCCGTAGAATACTCCTAATGAATATTATTAAACGTGTCGTACAATCTTTGTAATTATCCTTCCACAGAGGAAGGCGTTCACAATGACAAAAAGAGCAAGCATTGGCACTTAAAATTTAGGTGTGAAGTCCAAAACAGGGATTAACTGGAAGTTGCTTAAGGATGAGCTTCCAACAGACCAAAATGTCAAAATAGAGACACAAATTTAATCTTCAGTCAATTTTTACTGAAAACAAAAATGTTTGAACAACTTCACTGTTTAAACAAAATACCGGCTAAGTGTGTCGGCATTGACATGTTTCTTTCCAGGTTTATAACGAACTGTATAGGCGTAGTCTTGTAGGGTAAGGCTCCACCTAAGCAATCTGGGATTTTTGCCAGACATTTGCTTGAGCCAATGTAATGGGTTATGATCTGATTCGATGACAAATTTTGTCCCATAAATGTAAGGCCGCAACTTAGCAACAGACCAGATCAAACACGCACATTCTTTTTCAGTCGTGCCATAATTCTGCTCCCTAGCTGTAAGTTTGCGTGAAACGTACAAACAAGGGTGTTCGTCTTCATCCAACACTTGGGACAAAACGCAGCCCATGCCACGTTCGGAACAGTCGCACTGTAAAATAAAAGTTTGACTGAAGTCGGGAGCTCTTAGGACTGGAAACGTCACTAAGGCAGTTTTCAAAGAGTCAAACGCAGTTTGTTTGGACTCATCCCACAAAACGGGACCTGGTGCTTCCTTTTTCAAGGAGTCTGTGAGGCAAGCACAGATTTCGGAATAATGGTTAATGAATCTTTGATAATAACCAACGAGGCCTAGAAAGGAACGGACATCTTTCTTGGTTTGGGGACGTGCGAATTTTTGCACAGCAAGGACCTTAAGGACCCAGAGGGTGTGCGGGATCCATTGCCAACCTTGTGACCTAAAAAGGGGGGGGGGGGGGATTGAGGCTTAATGGCGCGTCGACAACTTGGTCATTAGCGCCAACCTCAGTCACAGTGCAGTGGTCCGGGTTGCCACTGCACCACACATTACAGAGATGTTATTCAAACCCCTAATCTAAATCTTGTCATACATCTTGTCAGCCTAAAAAGGTGGCTTTGCTGTAAGCAACCTGCGACTTTTTTGCATTCACAGTAAGCCCGGCTTTCTTGACAGCAGTGAGAAAATTCAAGACATTATCGAGATGCTGTGGCCATGTTTCAGCACCAACAGCTGTATCATCCTGAAAAGGGGTGACATACTCTTCCATGCCACGAGTGACATTATCCATTAGCTTTTGGAAGCAAAATGGGGCTTTCTTCATTCCCATATTCATCATCAGGGGAGCAAATGTCCCTATGGGAGTAGTGATAGTGGCAGCCAAGTGCGTTTTGGCAAGTGCGTTTTGGGGCGTCAAACGCACTTGCCAAAATCCACGATTCAAATCAAATATAGAAATGAATTTCCACTTAGCTGCACGTTCGATGCATTCCTCAATATTAGGAATGGGGTAATCTTGGGTGACTGTGTTATTGTTGAGCTAGCGGTAGTCAGCTACAGGGCGAGGACTAGCATCTTCCTTCTGAACAATTATCATAGGAGAGCCGTGGGGAGAATCAGTTTCAACAATAAGACCGAGATTGAGCATACGCTGTATCTCTGTAACAATTAGATCTCGCTCGTATTTCGCGTGGCGATAATACTTGCAAGGCTTGACTTGAGAGTCAACAAGTTCAACGTCGTGTACAACAAGGTCAGTTTGACCAGGCAGAGTCGAAAAAACTCCATCTACTTTGTCAAAGACATTTAGTAGGTCAATCTTCTGCGATTCAGTTAAATCGCCGATCTTCTTAAAGAGAGACATGGCTTCTTTAGAAGTGAGGTGGCCATCACCAGGCTGGCCTGTCCAGACATGGTCCTTGTGATATAAATCACGTTCGTCAGAGAGAGTGAAATTACTGGCACTTTCCCTAGGCAGATAGGGTTTTAAAAGGTTTACATGATACACGGTTTCTTTTTGCGAACCAAACGACTTTTTAATGAGGTAGTTGGTATCAGATAACCGTTTCAAAACTTCGCAAGGGCCATCCCAATAAATATCTAATTTATTGGCTCTAGCTGGCTTCAGTACTAAGACTTTATCACCAACTTTGAACTTCCGTTCAACTGCCTTTATGTCATAGTAAGATTTGTTTTTTACTTGACATTTTACAATATTCTTAAGTGAGAGTTCCCGTGAGTACTTGAATCTTTGAAGCAAGTCCAAGATGTACTCCAGGACGGATGGATGAACGTCTGGCTCGATCCATTGGCTTTTTACCAGCTCCAGTGGGCAATTGAGGTTACGTCCGTAGACTAACTCAGCTGTGCTCTCATGTGGAGCAGTTCTCAGGGCAAACATGGCGCCTGGAAGGCATCTCTCCCAATCGTGGGGATGCTCGTGACAAACCGCTCGCAGTACAGCCTTGAGCGTACGGTGGAAGCGTTCCACGCTGTTACTCTGTGGATGGTTCACACTAGAGTTCACACACTTAATTCCACATTTTTCAAGAAATAAAGTTGTGAGTTCGGAAATGAAGCATGAGCCCAGGTCGGACTGGAGCTCGCTCGGGTACCCTAGTCGGGTAAAAATTACCAGGAGCGCATCAACAACACTCTGACTGTTAGCCTCTTTGAGGGGAACAGCTTCAGGGAATTTTGTTGCGGGGTCAAGCAATGATAAAATATACTTGTAACCAGCCTTACTAATAGGCCTAATGGGTCCAACAATATCAAAAATATCTATTGAAGGGCTCACCGTCCATGGGCACTAACACCATGGGAGCAACAAACTTTTGCCCTGTTTTGCCATTTTTTTGGCAAGTCAAACAAGTTAAGACGTAAGTTTCAATATCTGTGAAACAGTGGGGCCAATAGAAGTTGGATAACACTCTGTCCTTCGTTTTGGACCGGCTTAAATGCCCAGCCCATGCATTTGCGTGAGCAGTGTCTAACACAAAACTTCTACATTCTTTAGGAAGCACTAGCTGGTTCTTAATTACCGGCTTACCTAAAGGTCGAAAAGGTCTACGATAAAGCAACCCTTTTTCGATGAAGAACTGTTTGTTCTCATCTTGCTGCTCGATGGGAATCTTGGCAGTCTTCCAGCAAGTTTGTAAAGATGGGCAATTTAATTGCAACTTAGCAAATTCGGCTTTGTTGATGTTCAGCAGCTCAGAGAATTGATCTGTTTGGGGGCCAAGAATGGCTTCGTCTAAACTCTCAGGTTTAGGGCTAACAAAACCTTGTGTAGTTTCAGGGGGAGTGACTACACGTTGTTCAGAATCGTTATCTGAATCAATCTCACTTTCAGAGTCGATCTCACGATAATTAGGTTTCACTATCGGGAGTTCTTGGTCCACGCGAGTTTGTGAACGGGTTACTGCATTACAATACTGGGGTAACGATTTCAAACCTTTTTCCTCCAGAATAGTCTGGGACGGAACACCCAAAAGCATTTGGAAGTGATTTCCCATGTGGTCGGAGACCAAAGCATCTGTTTTTAAAGGCCCATACGGGGTTTGAACTTCGTTCATGGCAATTGCATGAGCGGTAGTTTGCTCTGTAAGAGCATTTGAACAATGGGTATATTCACTAGTGAATTGATCAGGACGTACAAGTTTCCTATCAATGACGTCGTGAGTAGACCCTGTGTCTCTCAACACCAAACATTTATTTCCATTCACTGACCACTCATGGATATGTTTGGACAAAATGATTTCGGGAGGATTGTTGCTCACGAAATGACACTTAGCTGCTGCAGCTGCATCAGCTTGTTCTTGGGCAATACGTAGTTTACACTCGAAACGTCTATGGCTGGGCCTTAGTCCTTGTCACACGTGGACGGTCAAACTCACGGTTAGAAGAGCCGTAGTCGTTGCTGGCCGAATCCCCACTAATGGAGTCTAAGGGCGCTGCACTAAGGGCGCTGCAGTACCGGCCGGTTTAGCTGCAGTCTGATAACTCCTGTTACCACCCCGGTTGTTAGACGATGCTTTAGAAGCATTACTAGACGGCTGAACATTAGGTTGTATCTTGTTTGTTTTCAAAGAAACGTCAGCTGCAATTTGTTTATTGCGTGTTGTAAACTCGTCACAGAGTTTTGCTGCCTCGGCCAACGTCCCAGTTTTAATTTGATCGGGAAGCCATTTGCGGAGCACAATTGGGCAGGCTTTCGTGAACTGTTCTAGTAAAATTAAATTCACTAGTTGGCCATAGCTTTTGTTTACCTTAGCTAGTGAGACCCAACGGGAAAACAAGGTTTCCAGATTGAACGCATAATCGTGAAATAATTGCTCCGGCAATTTTTCTAGGGAACGAAACTGGGATTGCATAGACTCTTTAGTTTGTACAAACCTGTCAAGAAGTTTTGTCTTAACAATTTCATAGTCATGCATGTCAGCATCTTGGAGCTGATCACACACTTGGATTAATACTGAACCTAAAAGAGGTTGTAAGCCTACCACCCATCCCTCTTTGGGAATTTTCTGCGTTAACATAGTTCTCTCATAAATTTTAAGGAAACTGTTAATTTCTGAGTCGGACGTCCATCTATTTACTAAACATACAACATCGGCAATTTTGCCTGGTTTGCTTACTGGATCTCGTTGAGGGTTCGGAGTTACTGTACCACTAGATGGTCCAGAACTAGCAGAATTTAGCCTAGCTAATTCTATCTGCTTATCGAGCTTTAGTAGCTCTTGAGCGCTAGAGCGTTTTCTAATTTGCGGTTCTCGGTCACGTATTTGTGCCTCTTGATCGGCTAAAGCAAGTTCATGTGCTCTACGTTTGTCTCCTTCGGCAACTTTTAAAGCTTCTAACTTTAATTCTTCTGCTTTTAAGAATAACTCATTTTCTTTAAGCGCTATTTCTTTTTTAGCTTGAATGGCTAAATCTCTCCTTTCCATGGCACTTTCTAGCGTGTCAGCAAGTTCAGTTAAAGGAATTTTGTTATCGTTAACGGCATCACGTAGTATTTTAAGTGAAATCTGTTTAGTGTCACTTACTGCTAAACCTAAGTCCAAACAGGTTTTCTTAAGCTCTTTGTTTTTAAGATCTTCTACAATTTCGTCGAAAGTAGCCATTTCGGGAAATTTTAACATTGCGTTAAAAAATACAGCTTGTATAAATGAAATACGGAATTAAATTGCAGCAGCAAATTAATTTTAACTTTACGTTAAGACTGAGCACGAATTTAAACGTTTCTCATCTTAATCCAGTAAGCTTTAGCAATGGAAAACACTTTTTAACGACCCCTAGCTTTGGTGTATAAATAATTAAAATACATAAATGTTTTTAACTATAACACTAGGCTTGGCAGGCCAAAGCATATCCTATGCACACATACCCAGAAAACACAATCACTGTGCGGTCTGTCTGTCCACATCAGGCCAATCGTCCCACCGTTGATCGACAACACTGGATTCCACGGGCGTCGCAGTAGAATGTCTCTGGATATCACTCACTGCGGCGATGGTTGTCCCATCTGCGGGCAGTCGTCTGTGCAGGAGCCCCTTGTCCGTCGCTGGCTGGTCTCTCCTCACAGGGTTGCGGGGTTTGATGCTCGCATCTCGGCTGGGCAGGCGTCCACTCGGTGAAGCTGCGTCTCCAGTCGTCTGGCTCCAGGAATGGCGTTGTCACTGGGGAGGGGAAAGCATTGATTTATAGCGGCAATGCAGGCGTCTTTTTCGGTTGACTATAGTAACTGAGTCACAGACATCTTTTTCTTGCAACTTACGTCCAAGTTGCGGCTAGCAGATTGAATAATTGTTCAATTGCAGTAGCATGGCAGGAGGGAAACGCTTGACGGAACAGCACCTGTTCATCCCACCACTGCCACCAAGTTGTAGCGGCCGAAGCTACGACTGTAGAGGTGCTTGTAACTTCGCCGACATCAAGATGGTTTTGACCTTTAACTTCTAGTTGAGGTGGCGGTTTTTACTTTTACGGAAAACAGCACACGTATGCTACTGGCCCAGTATGGGTAACAGAGAGTCATTTGTCCTAACTGTAGGCTAACTAGACAACATTAAAGGGGGGTATTCGCTGCCACCAGGTGGGTGTTTCTAAATGCAGCTCTAAGTTTAATTATTACGTGGTTTTCTTAAGAACTATAACTTCTACATTTAGTCTAACTAATAGAAAAACAGGCGTTTTACAAACTCAGTGGTTTATTAAAAGGCAAATAAATATAAACAATTACATTTAAAATCAACTAGTGTCAAAACAAGAAAGCTTTAAATAAAAAGCACGGCGATTTTTACAACAGGAAAAATCAACAAGAATTTACATGAAATTCGACTCAAACTTCACACAACTGGGTGAAAAGTAAAAAAAACTACAATTTCAATTAGAAAAAGTTTGTGGGACCTCGGGAACCCGTTATAACATGCAAACCGCGGGAATTACATGAAATAAATCTATTTGTTCCAAACCGCGGGAATTACACACAAATAGCCAAGACTATGTTTTCTAAGTCCGACCTAGAATCAAATCTTAAAATCTGTAGATCCTTAGTATTTGGGGAAGCACCCTTGAAAATACGTCGTCTAAATGCAGATTTAGTGTTTAGATCAAGTTCATAATAATAAACACGGGAAACAAAAGCTGGTTTTTAGAAAGGGACCGTGAACCCTGACGTTATGGCGATGGGGGCCTAGAATGCCGACTATGGCTCCACCTCCATAATTCCCTCAAAGCTAAGGTTAGGTTTAGGTTTAAAACTAAAATTTCGAATGGGGTTTCCAAAATTAAATTTTCTAAACTAACACTAGTCTAATACGAACCAACTACCTTTGCCCGGCATGGCAACATTCGGACAGGACATCTCCTAAACCGACTGGTGTAGTCACCTCTGGCTTTGAGATCTGATGAGCGTGTGCTAACGATTGCCTCCTGGGGCTGGGGTTATATACTCATTACCGGAAGTTCGCGCGGATGACCAGGAGAGCTACGGAGGTCTGATTGGCTGAGGGCCTTGAGAACAATAGAAAAGTCGGCAGCGCAAAGGATTTTTCGCTTGGCGCCGTTTAACGGAATACCTATGGACTGCGTGATAAAGAGAGGCCGGTAGAGTTAAACTCATTGTTTGGAACGTGAATAAGGCCTTTAATTACTACGGAATGTTTTCTTATTTAACCACGATGTTACGCATCGCGACTATTGAAGGAGTGATCCCAATAAATTCGGTTATTAACATTGGGATGCCAGGTTTACTTTGGGAAATTGAAAGCCAAGTCGGTTTTGCTAGGAACAACTAAGTACAAACAGAAAAGACGTAAACGAAATGCTGCCTAAACTCCGGTAGTTGGGATGGCAAAAGATTATTATAAAATAAAAGTTTTAAGCTTACCAGCGAATGCTAAAACGCATTTTAAACATTTGAATTAATATTTACATACGTAAAATTAGGGTTTTTGGGTGTCGGACATTTCTCAAGTGCATCTTAGATCGTCACCTTAAATCTACTTAAGAAATAACAAAACAAAGTATCTGTACAATTATTATCGAGGTTAAGTACCTTCGCAGAGGAAGCTCCTCCCTACAAACGCTAAACTAATGTTTTCGGCTTTATGCCTAAGTGACAAAATAAAACCAAATACAAATTTTTACAAGTGGCGAAAATGGCGTCTCGTGCGCTACGGTGATTTTACGGCATCGGTTTCGTGCGTTTTTCAAATGTATGCTGTCAAAGTTCTAGAAGGAATTTTCGTGTTCTGTTTGCGGGGGAAAACAGATAAAGTTCCTGGCTATTAAGAGCTGTTTAGAAGAGACGGATTGGTCCATTTTTTTGGAAGAAACAGGCGTTTGAAATTTGGGGGTTTTTCACAGCCGAGGCGCCGAGAAAAAAAAAAGTGTTCGTTGCTGTAAACGAAGTTTTCCCTCAGGTTGTTGTTAGTTTGAGTTGAGGTATCCTCTCAAATCGAGTGAAGAACTCAAGCCTTCTTTACAAAGTTGCTTGTAGCGGCGGACACTACGACGGCTGAGGTGCTTGTAGCGCCCCCGACATCCTTGGTTGACGAGTACTTCTTTGCATCAGGTTACGTGGTTATTTTGACTTTTTACGATAATAAACACAGCATGGGCTACAGTCCCGGCTTGGGGGATGGAGCGTCGGTGTCCTATTCTAGGCCTAACCTTAATGCTTCCGGTAATACACTGCCACCAACGGTGGATTATTTAACTGTTTAAATAAAGTATAAAGCTAAAATGGGCTACATAATAATTTACACTAGAAACAATTAATCTTACTAGGGAACGAACCTGAGGTTTAAAAACTCTTGGTTTTTATTTTAAAACATCAAAATGAAAAAATATACAGTTTTACATTTAAGTTCACTAGTTTCAGTCTTTACAAGTTTGCAAAAACAAAATCAACAGAAATTTACATTTAGTAATTCACATTAAACAAGAACAACGATGTTTGTTCTTAAACACTCTTAATTTAGATTAGAAACAGTATTTTTTTCTTGGGTTCCTATCCAGGAATACCCAGCAAGCTGAACCGCGTCCGCTAAGTTACAACTATATTTGACAACTGTAGTTTTCAAGTCGTCCCACAGTTATTTTTCCTCGCGAGGATCAAACCGTCCCTTTGTTTACATTAAAGAATGAACAAAGTAAGAAACTGGCTTTTTAGAAAGAGATGCTTACTCTAACATTATGGTGGTAAAGACCAGCAATGCCGATAAGGCTTACCAACCATAAAGACTCCAAGCTAGAGGTTAATTTAATTTAGACTATGAATTTAGAATTGGGGGGTCCTAAAGATAAACTTCTAAAGTTAAACTAGTTTGTTTACAACCACTACCATTTTGCCTGGCATGGCAATCCCGGACGTGACATCTCCACACCCGACCGGCTTGACACTTCTAGCTTGAGAGATCTGTGAGCTGTGCTGACTGAGCTGAGCTGTTGGGGCTTTTTATGCTGGAGAGGGGGGGAAGCGCGGACCTCGAGAATAGCTGTGGGGGTCTGATTGGCTGAGGGCCAGAAGAACAATGGAAAGTGGGAGGAGAAGTCGGTATGGCAAAGGGTTTTCGTGCAGAGCCGTTTGAAGGAGTAGGGAGTGACTAAAGATGGGCCCAATTGAGTTTTCAACTCTTGAACTTTGGGAAAGGCCTTTGCATTGGGAAATTGATTATGGATTGATTATTTACAAATGCACATCGTGAATAGGCTCTGGTTAAAGCTTAGTACATTGGTTTGGGTAATACATAAAGTATTACTATTAAATATTACAAGCTTTGACTGAAAACTGCAGTGTTATACACCACAACTAGTTTTGGCTGGGGGGGGGGGGAATTGAGGATTCGAAGTTTTATGCACAGTTTGACTTTCGTATTGCATGGAAACAGATCTTTTATAAATATCTTTTGGTTTTTTAATAGTAGAGCAAGCTAGTAGCAACATTCGGATGGGTCAGTCGTGTTTTGTAGAGAATTAAAGCAAAACATATATACACAAAAATTCGTTTCCGGTGATTGCCGATGTCTTTGTACTTTGGACTAATGGTAGCGTTTTGGGGGCAAAAGATTATTATTATTAATAATGCATAAAAAGAATAAATATATTAGCTTAGAGAATGCTATAACGCATTTAAGTTTGAGTAGAATAAATAACGTCAAAGTTAAAGGACAGACGACGATCGCTGTGGAAATTTTTCATAAAAGTTGCTGCAGTTCAACACAATAAAAAATATCACACTCACAAAGTTGTCTGTACAATTAAGTAGGAGGTTAAGTACCTTCGCAGAGGAAGCTACTCCCTACAAACACTAAACTAATGTTTTCGGCTTTATGCCTAAGTGAAAATAAAAAGTAAATACAAATTTTTACAAGTGGCGAAAATGGCGTCTCGTGCGCTACGGTGATTTTACGGCTTTAGTTTCGTGCGTTTTTCTAAATGCTGTAGAATGACTTCTAGATGGAATTTTCGTGTGCTGTTTGCGGGGGGAAACAGATACAGATAAAGTTCGTGGCTATTGAGGGGTTCCAAGATGGGCCGTTTCTGTCCATTATATAAAATATGGCTGAGTGTTAAAGACCGAGGTCTTTTTGGCCTTTTGAAGCGCACAAGAAAAAAAAATTGTTCGTTGAAAAACGAAGTTTTTTCGGCGGCCTGCGTTTACATGCTGCAGTTCATCACAATAAAAAATATCACACTTACAAAGTTGTCTGTACAATTAAATA
>JAHWFP010137443.1:0-16774 GCA_023313725.1 Lithobius niger | reverse complement strand
AAGTTGCTGCAGTTCAACACAATAAAAAATATCACACTTACAAAGTTATCTGTACAATTAAATATGGGGGTAAGTACCTTCGTAGAGGAAGCCCCTCCTAATAAACACTAAGCTAATGTCTTTGGGCTTTTTGCCCTAAAATAAAAGTAATGAAAATCGAAAATACAAAGAACACATTTACAATAATGGCGGCCATGATGAAGGTGCGCTGCGGTGATTTTGAAGTTGTTTTCAAATGGCGATAATGAAAGTTCGGGATGGAATTCTTGAAGTTTGGCTTCCTGAAGACTTAGACAATGTGTTTGGCTATTAAACAGTTGCAAGATGGGCCGTTTCTGTCCATTAATAAAAATTTGGCGATAAAGGTATAGGACCGAGGTCTTTTCGAGGTTTTGAAGCGCTCAAGAAAAAAAATTTGTTCGTCTTGAAAAACGAAGTTTTTTCGGCGGCCCGCGTTTACATTCCTTGGTGCATCAATTTATGCAATTTATTTACACGGCTTGGCAGTCTTGATCTTTGGCATGTCTTGTGTGCACTGACCCTTTCTGTTGTAGCATTTATTTGGAGTTGCACAGGAACCCCAAATAAAATCCTCCGTATGGGGGCGTGAAAACGTGGTCTTGTATTAGACACTCGTGGTGAGGCCACCTTGACACCGCCGAGCAAAAACCTGAGGGAAGAAATCTTCGTTTTTCAACGAACACTTTTTTTTTTATTTGGCGCTACCGCACCAAAAAGACCTCGTTACATAAACAGGCATATCTCAATGGAAAATGCTTCAAATCGACCAATTCTTGCAGCCCTTAATAGAAGTACACATCCTCTAACTTTCTACGGGAAAAAATCCTTAAATTTCATCTCTGTTAAAATTTGACACCACTAAGAAAAATTGCTCAAACTGTGCCGTAGCTAACTTCATTTCCGGTCGCCGTTTCCAAACAATGTATATTTTGTATTTTATTCTTTCAGGCATTAAGCCAAAAACACTAGCTTAGTTGTGTTTTAGGAGGGGCTTCCATTTTATGGTACTTAACCTCACATACATGTAAGGATACACACGATATTTTTTATTTGTAAAAGAAGTGATGACTTGCGTTATTTATGAAAAATGTCTGACTGTTATAAATTCACTTGTCTGCTTCGGCAAACAACTAAAATTAATTTAAATGCGTTGTAGCATCTTTAAGAACTAAGCTGGTATATTTAACCTTTTATTTTTGTGCTGAAAGGGACTTTGGTAAACTTAATTTCTTGCCATGAA
Organism: Lithobius niger; assembly: GCA_023313725.1. Taxonomy (NCBI): domain Eukaryota; kingdom Metazoa; phylum Arthropoda; class Chilopoda; order Lithobiomorpha; family Lithobiidae; genus Lithobius; species Lithobius niger. Next base: position 15,513 of record JAHWFP010137443.1, on the reverse strand, counting down.
CCCTACCGGAGCTCTTCGTTTATGTTTGTTTATTTTTACGGACCCAGTGTTTATTTTATGTTTGTCGAAGGTAAACTCCGACCGTAGCTAGCTTCCAAAAGAAAACAAACTAGCTGTCCTTCAATTAAATTCATGACTTGTAAATATCAGTATTCCCAAAGCCAATGTTAATTCTGAGCTAACACTTCGTCCCCCCCCCTCCTTCAATAGTTGCGATACCTAATATCGTAGTTTTAATTTATAGGCCTATTCACGTTGCGAGTTCAAAACTCAGTATTTAAGGCCTCCCAGTTCACAAAAGTCGGCAATTCCATTTGCTCTCTTAGCTGCCAATATTCCCTTCCAACCAGAACACAGTATTCAATTCCCCCTCCACTCAGAACGCAAACCTACCCTGCCCACTCCGGTAGTGAGAGCCTGGCCGGTCTGAGTCAGTATCCCTCCTCCTCCCAAGGCCCCTCTACCCGGCTCCACCCCCCCCCCCCCCGATCGTTTTCCTACAGGGCCGCCCTTTCCCTCTACCTGGCTGTCTGATAGCAGGTATAAAACCCAGCTACAGAAGACATTCGTTAGCACAGCTCAGAAATCTCAAAGCTAGAGGAAGCTACGCCGGTCGGGAGTGGAGATGTCACGGTCCGATTGTTGCCATGCCGGGCAAAGGTAGTTGGTTCGTATAACTTAGTTTAAATTGAAAGTTTATCTTTCGGACTCCTAATTCAAAATTTATAGTTTAATTTTAAATTTACCTTTAGCTTTGAAAGTAACTTAAGGTTCGTTAAGCAATCGGCATTTAGGACGTTAACGGCCATAACGTAATGGTTCACGGTCCCTTTCTAAAAACCAGCTTTTTTTACCGTTTCATTAATCTAATTTAATGTAAACAAAGGCCATTGGGTCAGTTAGATTTGCAGAAGCGCAGTACTTCATGGAGTGTACATTAGTTTGTAAATTAGAGGGCTCTTTTGCGAAATCCCCGTTGCCTGAAAACCACTGTTTCTATTTTGAAATTGTTTTGAACTAAACCAAGTTCAAGTGTGCGAATTTTAATGTAAATTCAAGAAAGGTTTTTAAACTAAAAAGTAAGTTGTAAATTGGTATTCCAAATGAAAAATGCCTGTCTGTTTAAAATAAAAACCAGGAGTTTTAAACGCCAGTTGGTTGTAAACGTGGTCTTGTATTAGACACTCGTGGTGAGGCTACCTTGACACCGACGAGCAAAAATCTGAGGGCAGAAATCTTCGTTTTTCAACGAACACTTTTTTTTTTATTTTGCGCTACCGCACCAAAAGACCTCGCTACATAAATAGGCATATCTTCATGTAAAATGCAGCAAATCGACCAATTCTTGCAGCTCTTAATAGAAGAACACATTCTCTAACTTTCCACGGAAAAAAATCCTTAAATTTCATCTCTGTTAAAATTTGACATCACTAAGAAAAATCGCTGAAACTGTGCTGTAGCTGTAAACGAGCCCCACCGAAAAACGCCTGTTTTTCCCAAAATTTGAAATTTTTCTTCTTGAGGCACCCAAATGCCTTGCCTAGGCAAATCTCGCCGTTTTGTTAATAATGGATCAAATCGATCCAAATTTTCACCATCGATAGCCTGCCCAAATACAAGCCTCTTGGGGAAGCCAAAAATCGAACTTTTCATCTGGAAGATTATCAAATCTACATTTGAAGATCGACCAAGACCACCAGCAGCGCTACTGCCTCATGGCCGCCATTGTTGTAATTTGTATTCATGTAATTTGATTTATTACTCTTATTTTCGGGCATAAAGCCCACAAACACTAGCTTAGTTGAATTTAGGAGGAGCTTCCTCTGCGAAGGTACTGAACCTCGAGGATTTTACAGACAACAATTTGATGTGTGATATTTTTTATTGTGTTAGAACGATCGCAACTACTATGAAAAATTTCCACTTAGATCATACATTGTCCTTTAACTTTAAGGTTAAACCTCCAAATTAACTTCATGCGTTTTAGCATACAACTAAGCTAGACTATTTATTCATCTATTTAGCCTTTTATAATAATCTTTTACCCCCAGAAACGTGCCCTTAGTCCAAGTAATTAGACATCGGCATTCTACAGGAGACGAATTTTAGTGTATATATGTTTGTTTTAGTTTCCTCTCAGCCCGACTGGACCCAACCAAATGCTACTGCTGGCTTGATATACTATTAAAACTAAAAGAATTCTTAAAAAGATCTGTTTCCAAGAAATTCCCTAAGTCAAACTGTGCAAAAACTTCGAATCCTCTATTTCCCCCCCCCCCCCCCTCCCAGCCAAAACTAGTTGTGGTGTATAACACTGCAGTTTACAGTTAAAGCTTGTTTAATTTAATAGTAATGCTTTCCCCAAAGCCATGTATCAAGCTTTAACAAGAGCATATTCACGTTGCAAACATGTAAATATTCAATCCGTTGCCAATAATACAAAGTAAAGGCCTATTTCCCAATGTTCATTTGAGTAAAACTCAAAACAGGCCTATCTTTTCCGTCTTTGCATGTCCCTACTCCTTCAAACGGCTCTGCACCCAGTCCCTTTGTTCATCCGACTTCTCCTCCCACTTTCCATTGTTCTCAAGGCCCTCAGCCAATCAGACCCCCGTAGCTATCCTCGGCGTCCGCGCCAACTTCCGGTAATGTGTATAAAACCCCAGCCCCAGAATCCCTCGTTAGCACAGCTCACAGATCTCAAGCTAGAGAAGGGTCACGCCAGTCGGGAGTAGAGACGCCATGTCCGTGGGATGCCATGCCGGGCAAAATGGCAGTGGTTCGTATGTTTGTTGTTAGATTTTGAAAATTTAATTTAGGACCCCCCAAGTCTAAATTCTAGTTTAAAACTTAACTTAAACTCTCTCTAGCTAGGGAATATTATGGTGGTGACGCCTGTAGCGGCATCTTAGGTTTCTCACCCCATAACGTCAGAGTGGTCCTCTTTCTAAAAACCAACTTCTTTCTTATTTGTTTTAAACATTAATTCAAATAACTGACGGTTTGATCTTTGTGTGGGATTCATTGGTTATTCACTCCAGACGGCTTTTATAATTTGAGGAGTTGACTTAGAAACAGCAACTCAGGGCTCTGTTTTATCAACTCAGCAACTCAGGGCTCTGTTTTATCACTTAGAAACAAAACTGTGAAACGGTTGATCTTTCATGCGTGTTTAAAACATACTGTTTGACAGATTGTAACCAGCCGAGGCTGTCCAATCTTGCGGACGACTCAAGTGAGCGTTCAGTATTGCTTTTTCTAGTCGAAAACTTAATTGATTGTTTATTCAAAACAGAAGTGTCGTTTTGGTGTAAAATCGTGTGAATTGCTAAATTGTAAATTCAATCTTGTTGCTTTTTAAATAAGGTTATTTCAAAAGCTTTCGAGCAAACCAAGTGTAAAGTGTAATTTTCATTCCCTGTTGTAACTTCAGTTCGTTTGCTAGTTGATTAACTGTTTAAGTGTAAATAAATATGTAGACCATTTTTAGTTTAGCTCTTGATAAACGGTTAAATTTCCATCGCTGGTGGCAGTGAAATACCAGCAGTATTAAGGTTAGGCCCCTTTAATTTAGGACCCGACGCTCCATCCCCCATGCTGGGACTGTAGCCCATGCTGTGCTTATGCCGTAAAAGTCGCAATAATCACCGCAACACCTTAAGCTGATACTCCGTGTCAAACCAGGAAACAAGGGGCGTTACAAGCACCTCAGCCGTCGTAGCATCCGCCGTTACATAGCGAACTTCATTTCCGGTCGCCGTATTCCAAAACATTGTATATTTTGTATTTTATTCTTTCAGGCATAAAACCAAAAACACTAGCTTAGTTGTGTTTTAGGAGGGGCTTCCATTTTATGGTACTTAACCTCACATACATGTAAGGATACATACGATATTTTTTATTTATAAAACGAGTGACGACTTACGTTATTTATGAAAAATGTCCGACTGTTATAAAATCGCTTGTCTGCTTCTGAAAACAGCCAAAATTAATTTAAATGAATTATAGCATTTTTAAAAACTAAGCTGGCATATTTAACCTTTAATTTTTGTGCTCAAATGCACTTTGGTAAACTTAATTTCTTGTCATGAACCCTACTGGAGCTCTTCGTTCATGTTTGTGTATTTTTACGGACCCAGTGTTTATTTCATGTTTATTTTTAATAGCATCTGTCGCAAATCTTGTTACTTGCATGCTTGTTTACTTTCATGTTTGCTGGGGCCAATGGCCAAATCTTAGTCTTGGGTGTCCATTCTTCCATAGGTGGACATTATCTATGTCTTGTGATTATATTTCCGGTTCCTGCCTCTAGAACATAATAGAACATTCCATTACCCATAATACCCTGGCCATTTCGCGGTTGTCAGGGGCAACCAAATCGTATTTAAGCAAGGGGTCGAGCATGGAAAAATCAGAAAGCCTTCGGGCCAGCCAACTGGCTGGTCCTCCTTCAACCCCTGCTAGGTTCTCTAGTTAGGGGGATTTTTGGCTTTAGGCCTTTAGTAGGCCCAATTTTTGGTTAGGCTCTTTTCCTCCAACCTAAACAACCCTCTTCACCCTAATTTAACCCCAAAGTTCCCCAGCTTCCCTTAGTCGTTGATTCAGTCTAATTTTTGGTAGCTCTCCCACTTTGCTATTCTTCGTCATGGTGCCGAAACCCGGGATGCTTTTTCGGGACTAAGTCTTGGATAATAGCTGGGTTTTTTCTTTACGGGAGTAAGGTTTTTTCGTTAGGCCCAAGTTAGGGTTCTCTTGTTTGGGTTTATGTTAGGCCCTTTTTTGGTTTTTGGGAGCTTAAGGTGAAACGTGGGTAAGCCGAGCAATGGCTAAGCCTGGGCCTTAAGTTCCATTGTGTAGTTAGGCCTATGCTACTAGTTAAGCCTAACGTGTTCAGATCTTGCTGAAATTTGGTAGGCATATGCAGAAGGGTCTTGGGGATCCGTTTTTAGGGTTTTTGGCGTTAAGCCTATTTTTAGGCCTATTTTTAATTTTGGGTGTGTTTAGTGAAGGGGGAAACTTTGCTTTGGCGTTTGGGTTGCCTTACGGCAATATTCAATTTAGGCTTATAACAATAAGCATTCAATTTGTGTTGGTAAGCTCATAAAGAGCAATATTTCTGCAACGGTTTTTTTCCCCAAAGGGTTTTTTTTCCCATAAATCAACCTAATTTTCGGCTTTTAGAACTAACTTAAATATATTGTGGAGAATTGAGTTGTTAGTAGTTTCAGGTTTTACTTAAACCTACGCTTTTCGAATTTCGATGTCCAGTTCTTAGTTTGCCCATTCTTGGTGGCAATGTTCGAAGTTTGGGTTTGCCCATTCAGTGGCATGCACAGTTGCGTGCCAGTTTATGCCACAGAGGTTTTTGATCAACTCGTAAAGAGCCGTTTCTTGTTTGTTCGAAGGTTGTTAGTTTGGCTCACTTGAGCACACTTTTACGATTTCATGTTCATCGGCTACAAACGTAGTTGTAGCCCAATTCCTCAACGGTGGGATTGGGGTTTGCAAAGTCGTCTCCGGGCGCAAGCTAATTTTCACTTACTAAGTGAGAATTCTCAGTCGTGACGCCTAGGCTATAGTTCCAGGGTCACGGGAGGTTTTTTTTTGTTAAAAAACCCGCGGTATCGAAGAGTTGTCATCTTTCATGTTCATCAGTAGAAACAAGAAAGTGTTTTTTAGAAGTTGCAGTTAGTAGTGGTAGTGACATGTGCGTTCATGGATGTATGTGTTTTCTTTCAGCTTGCAGATTTACAGACAGTTGTTTGAAATAAAAATTCAACATGGTTAGAGTGTTACAAGATGTATGTGTTCAAGTTTAGACACAAGATTTGCGATGTGTAATTTTTTCAGAGCTTCGTGTGGGTGGTGGAGTATGTCGCAAATCTTGTTACTTGCATGCTTGTTTACTTTCATGTTTGCTGGGGCCAATGGCCAAATCTTAGTCTTGGGTGTCCTTTCTTCCATAGGTGGACATTATCTATGTCTTGTGATTATATTTCCGGTTCCTGCCTCTAGAACATAATAGAACATTCCATTACCCATAATACCCTGGCCATTTCGCGGTTGTCAGGGGCAACCAAATCGTATTTAAGCAAGGGGTCGAGCATGGAAAAATCAGAAAGCCTTCGGGCCAGCCAACTGGCTGGTCCTCCTTCAACCCCTGCTAGGTTCTCTAGTTAGGGGGATTTTTGGCTTTAGGCCTTTAGTAGGCCCAATTTTTGGTTAGGCTCTTTTCCCCCAACCTAAACAACCCTCTTCACCCTAATTTAACCCCAAAGTTCCCCAGCTTCCCTTAGTCGTTGATTCAGTCTAATTTTTGGTAGCTCTCCCACTTTGCTATTCTTCGTCAGCATCTCCGTCCTAACTCCGACCGTAGCTACCTTCCCAATGAAAGCAAATTAGCTTTCCTTCAATTAAACTCATGTCTTGTAAATATCAGTTTATTCCCAATGCCAAAGTTGATACAAAGCTAACACTTCGTTCCCCTCCCCCTCCTTCAATAGTTGCGATACGTAATATCGTAGTTTTAATTTATAGGCCTATTCACGTTGCGATCTCAAAACTCAGTTTTTAAGGCCTCCCAAGTCACTAAAGTAGGCAATTCACTTTGCTCTCTTAGCTGCCCATATTCCCTTCCAACCAGATTACAGTATTCAATTCCCCCTCCACTCAGAACGCAAAGCTACCGTGCCCGTCCGCGCCGTCATGACCACTTCCCGTATTGACAGCCTGGCCGGTCTAGTCAGTTTCCCCTCTCCTCCCAAGGCCCCTCTACCCTGCTCCACCCCCCGTCGCTCTCCTACAGGTCCGACCTTTCCCTCTACCTGGCTGTCAGACAGCAGGTATAAAACCCAGCTACAGGAGACATTCGTTAGCACAGCTCAGAAATCTCAAAGCTAGAGGTAGCTACGCCGGTTGGGACTGGAGATGTCACGGTCCGATTGTTGCCATGCCGGACAAAAGTAGTTGGTTCGTATAACTTAGTTTGAATTGAAAGTTTATCTTTTGGACTCTTAATTCAAAATTTATAGTTTAATTTTAAATTAACCTTGTAATGTCGGCTTGCCGAAAAACGATTGGAGAGGATACATGCCCTCCAAAGATCAAAAAACTCGTGGAACATTTTTTTATTGAGCGCTTCAAACGCCAAAAAGACCTCGGTCTTTGACCATCACCCATATTTTATATAATGGACAGAAACGGCCCATCTTGGAACCCTTTAATAGCCTAACACTTTATTCAAGTGTTCAGGAAGCCAAACTTCAAGATTTCCATCCTGAACTCTCAATATTGTCGTTTGAAAACCACTCCAAAACCAACGCAGCGCTCCTTCATCATGGCCGCCATTGTAGCGGCGCTTACAGGGTCTTGAGGTGCCTACTGTCTATAGCACCGACATCTGGCGTACATGTGGTAATAGTAGAGTAAATCATAAGTGGCGGTTTTTACTTTGTTGTGAAAACAGCATAGCGTGTCTACTGCACGGTTAGGAGAAGAGCGTCAACGTCCTAACTAAACTTTTATGACCTATCTATCACGGTTGTAACGGCGGACGCTACGACGGCTCAGGTGCTTGTAGCGCCTCCGGTTTCCTGGTTTGACACGGAGATTCAGCTTAAGGTGTTACGGTGATTATTGCGACTTTTACGGCATAAGCACAGCCAGGGCTACTGTCCCAGCATGGGGGATGGAGCGCAGGGTCCTAAATTAAAGGGGCCTAACCTTAATACTGCTGGTATTTCACTGCCACCAGCGATGGAAATTTAACCGTTTATCACTTGGGGGTCCTAAATTAAATTTTCAAAAGCTAACAACAAACATACGAACCACTGCCATTTTGCCCGGCATGGCATCCCACGGACATGGCGTCTCCTCCCCCGACTGGCGTGACCCTTCTCTAGCTTGAGATCTGTGAGCTGTGCTAACGATGCATTCTGGGGCTGGGGTTTTATGCTGGAGAGGGGGGAAAGCGCGGACGTCGAGGATAGCTGCGGGGGTCTGATTGGCCGAGGGCCTCGAGAACAATGGAAAGTGGGAGGAGAAGTCGGTTGAACAAAGGGACTGGGTGCAGAGCCGTTTGAAGGAGTAGGAACGTGTAAAACGGAAAAAGATAGGCCTGTTTTGAGTTTTACTCAATTGAACTTTCGGAAATGGGCCTTTACTTTGCTTTATTGGCTACGGATTGAATATTTACATGTTTGCAACGTGATTAGGCTCATGTTAAAGCTTATTACTTTGGCTTGGGTAATGCATAGAACATTACTATTAAATTAAACAAACTTTAACTGTAAACTGCAGTGTTATACACCACAACTAGTTTTGGGCTGGGGAGGGGGGCAAAAAGGGGTTTTCGAGTTTTTGCACAGTTTGACTTACGGAATTGCATGGAAACAGATCTTTGTAAGAATTCTTTTGGTTTTTAATAGTAGTTCAAGCTATCAGTAGTGTTTGGTTGGGTTCCAGTCGGGCTGAGAAGAGAACTAAAATAAACATATATACACTGAAAATTCGTGTCCGGTAGAATGCCGATGTCTAATTACTTGGACTAATGGCAGCGTTTCTGGGGGTAAAAGATTATTATAAAAGGCTAAATAAATGAATAAATAGTCTAGCTTTTTGTTATGCTAAAACGCATAAAGTTAAAGTGGAGGTTTGAACTCTAAAGTTAACGGACAACGTTTGATCTAAGTGGAAATTTTTCATAGTAGTTGCGATCGTTCAAACACAATAAAAAATATCACACATTAACAATGGCTGTCAGTACATGGGCACAAGGTTTAGTGCCTTTCTCCTAAAATACAACTAAGCTAGAGTTTGGGGCTTTATGCCCGAAAAGAACAAGGATAACATGAAAATACAAAAATACAGAGTTCAGTAATGGCGGCCATGTTGAAGGTGCGATGTGGTTTTGGGGTGATCTTCAAACGTGCATTACTGGTACTTCCTGGTGGAAAGTCCGGATTTGGGCTTCCCCAAGCATCTTGTATTTGGGCAAGCTATAGATGTTGAAAATTTGGAATGATTCTCTCCATTAACAAAAAAACGGCCAGATGTGCCCCGGCGAGGCATTTTGGATGCCTCAAGAAAAAAAAATTTCAATTTTCTTGAAAAACAGGCGTTTTTCGGTGGCGCTCGTTTACACGGTTTACTGCCACCACGATGGGTAGTTAATTTAATTGCCTACTTCGGAGTTAGAATAAAAATTGATTTGTAATTAAAATAACCCTCGCAAATTAAATCGGACTCGAAGTCAAAATTTGTTGTTCAAAACAACTTTCTTTTCTGTTTTAATAAAACATGACAAGATTTATACACACGAAGTAACTAGTTGGTTACAGAATGAAAAACGGGGGCTTTACAATTAAAAGCACGAGATTTACAAATAAATCGACAATATGAACAATTCAAGTTCACAACAAAATTTGGACTAGAAAAAAGTCGGAGTGAGTTATCGCAACTCTCTAAGTTACAAACATGACCCTAGCAGAATGTAAAATAGTCTTTGAAAGCTACAGCAACTCTTGCACTAAAGTCAATCTAATCAATCACACTGAATCAAGATTAGTGTTACAAGGAAAACTACCTTTTTGAAAACTCCTGCTTCAACAATAACACATGCTAGATCTCGGTGATCTTAGATTATTTAATGAACACTGAGTTCATAAACAAAGAAAAAAAGCCGGTTTTTAGGAAGAGGACCTTAACCCTTAAACCATGGGTGCCCTAAACCAAAATGCCGATTGCGTTTGGCTGCCCACAAATTCCCTCAAATGCTAGAAGTTAAGTTTATATTTTAAGACTAAAAATTTAGAAATTCTGTTCTAAAAATTAAATTCTAATAAACTAGTTACCCTTTGAACCACTACCTTGCCCGGCATGGCAACCTTCGGACTGGACATCTCTGCTCCGACCGCCGTAGTGACCTCTAGCGCGAGTCCTTGAGCTATGCTAATGAAATTCTCTGAGGCTGGGGTTATATACTCATTACCGGAAGTTGGCGCGGACGCCGAGGATAGCTGCGGAAGGGGGGTGCGGGGAAGAAGAGGCGGACATCTGGAGGAGGAGAGACTGACCCAAATCGGCCGAGCTGTCACTACCGGAAGTTGGTGTGGCAGCGCAGACGGCTAGGGTAGACCTGCACTCTGATTGTTAGGGAGAAAAAATACTGAGTTCTGAGTTTCAAGGAGTCAACCGCGGTTTGTTTGGACTCGTCCCACAAAACGGAATCAGGTGCTTCCTTTTTCAAGGAGTCTGTAAGACACGCACAGGTTTCAGAGTAGCGATTTATGTACCTTTGATAGTACCCTACTAAACCTAGAAAAGAACGGACATCCTTCTTAGTTAGTGGCCTAGCGAATTTTTGCACAGCCAAAACTTTTACCTCTGAAGGAGTACGTGAACCTCCACCTACTTCATGACCAAGAAAGGTGGCTTTGCTGCAAGCAACCTGCGACTTCTTGGCGTTAACCGTAAGCCCGGCTTTCTTGACAGCAGAAAGAAAATTATAGACATGCTCGAGATGCTGTGGCCACGTTTCGGCACCAACAGCTGTGTCAACTTGGAAAGGAGTAACATACTCTTCCACGCCCCTAGTGACACCATCCATCAACTTCTGAAAGAAGAAGGGGGCATTCTTCATTCCCATGTTCATCATGAGAGGAGCAAACTTCCGAATGGGAGTTGTAATTGTGGCAGCTAAAGAAGCCTGCGGCGTTAAACGCACTTGCCAAAATCCTCGATTCAAATCAAAGATAGAAATAAATTTCCACTTTGCGGCACGTTCGATACATTCCTCTATGTTGGGAATGGGATAGTCCTTCGTGACTGTATTATTGTTCAACTCACGGTAGTCTGCTACCGGACGTGGGCTGGCATCTTCCTTCTGAACAATAATCATGGGAGAACCGTGTTGTGAGTCGGTTTCAACAATTAAACCCAAATCAAGCATCCGCTTAATTTCTGTGACAATTAAATCACGCTCATACTTCGCATGGCGATAGTACTTACAGGGTTTCACGAGGGGATCAATTAATTCCACATCGTGTTGCACAAGGTCGGTTCGACCAGGCAAAGTGGAGAAAACACCATCCACTTGTTCAAAAACGTTTAGTAGTTCACTCTTCTGCACTTCAGTTAAAGAACCCATTTTCTTAAAAAGGGCCATAGCCTCCTTAGCAGTAAGGTGACCATCTCCTGGCTGACCTGTCCAAACATGGTCAAGGTGAGCAGAGTCACGCTCGTCAGAAAATGCATAATTGGAAGCTCCTTCCCTAGGCAAATAGGGCTTAAGGAGGGTGACGTGGTAGACTGTCTCCTTCTGAGCACCAAACGATTTTTTTATTAGATAGTTTGTGTCAGACAATCTTTTCAACACCACACAAGGCCCGTCCCAATAAATGTCCAATTTATTGGCTCTGGAAGGCTTAAGTACTAAAACTTTGTCCCCTTCCTTGAACTTACGTTCAGTGGCCTTTCTGTCATACAAAACTTTATTTTTAAGTTGTGACTTCGTGATATTTTCTTGGGAAATCTCACGGGAGTACTTGAATCTTTGAAGCAAGTCGAGAATGTATTCTAATACACTTGGGTAAACGTCTGGCTCAACCCATTGGCTTTTCACCAACTCCAGTGGGCCTTTGATGTTACGGCCGTAAACAAGCTCAGCAGGAGTGAAGCCAGTGCTCTCATGAGGAGCAGTACGGAGAGCAAACATTGCTCCGGGCAAACACCTCTCCCAGTCTTCCGGATGCTCAATTGCTCATGGCATACGGCACGCAACACTGCCTTTAGTGTGTGGTGGAAGCGTTCGACGCTGTTGGATTGGGGGTGACAAACGCTGGAATTTATACACTTAATTCCACACTTCTCTAAAAACAAAGTTGTCAATTCAGAGATGAAGGGCGAGCCTAGGTCGCTTTGGAGCTCACCAGGAAAGCCTAGTCGAGAAAACACTTGCCAGAGTGCATCAACAACACTCTGGCTGTTAGCCTCTTTTAGGGGTACAGCTTCAGGGAATTTTGTGGCAGGGTCAAGTAGTGAAAGAATGTACTTAAAACCAGCCTTGCTTGTAGGCCTAATTGGACCAACAATGTCAATAACATACCTATTGAAAGGCTCATCATCCATTGGCACGAGTACCATGGGTGCAACAAACTTTTGCCCAGTTTTGCCATTTTTCTGGCAAGTTAAACATGACTGTACATACGTCTCAAGGTCGGTGAAACAATGTGGCCAGTAGAAATTAGTTAATACACGGTCTTTGGTTTTTGACCGGCCCAAATGGCCTGCCCATGCATTGGCATGCGCTGTATCCAACACAAAACTTCTACATGCTTTAGGAAGCACTAGCTGTCTCTTGATTGACGGCTTGCCTAAAGGACGAAAGGGCTCTCTGAAAAGTAGACCTTTGTCGACGATAAATCGTTTGTTTTCGTCTTGCTGTTCCACGGGAATTTCAGCAGTTTGCCAACATTGTTTTAAAGTTGGACACTCAATTTGCATCTTAGCAAAGGCGGGTTTGTCAATGTTTAACAGTTTTTCAAACTGGTCTGTTTGGGCGCCTAAAATTACATCGTCTAAACGGTCTACTTTAGGATCGACAAAACCCTCGGGGGGAGCTACTCGCGGAGGAGCCTCACGCTGTTCAGCGTCGCTATCTGAACGATCATCATCACTTGATGCTATCTCGCGATAATTGGGTCGTAAAATCGGGAGCTGCTGCTCGTCACGTGTTTGTGAACGAGTCACTGCGTTCGCAAAAGGAGGTAAAGTTTTTAAACCCCTTTCTTCTAGAATAGTCTGGGAAGGAATGCCTAAAAGCATTTGAAAATGATCACCAATATGGTCGGTGACCAAAGCCTCTGTGGTTAAAGGGCCATAGGGCGTCTGCACATCGATTTTTGCGATAGCGTGGGCTGTAGTTAGCTCTGTGAGCGCGTTACTACAGTGGGTGTACTCACCCGTGAATTGGTGTGGCTTAACCAAATCCCTAGAGATAATGTCATAGGTAGAACCCGTGTCCCTAAGCACTAAACATTTAGCACCGTTAACACTCCATTCGTGAATGTGTTTTGACAAGACAAGTTCAGGTGGTTGACTAATAATAAAATTATTGCTAGCGGGAGAAACACCTGAATCACTAGATTCTTTGGCTAAACGTGCAAAGCAATTTTTGCTCACGTGTGCGGGCTTTAAACAGAAAAAGCACGTGCCATCGTTGGCTCTAGGCCTACGTGGTTGGTCGAATGCTCGATTAGCATTTTGGCTGGCAGAATCCCCACCAGTGGAGTCACTTTGACCTTCTGCAGAACCGGCCGGTTTAGCTGCAGGACGACGGTTTCGATTACCGTTACGTGGATTAGACGAAGCTTTAGGAGCTTGGCTGGCTGGCTGTGCGCTAGTTTGCACCTTACCAGTTTTGACTGCAACATCAATGTTGATCTGCTTATTATGAGTTGTGTAATCATCACACAATTTGGCTGCTTCCTGTAGCGTCCCAGATTTAATCTGATCCGGCAACCATTTTCTTAAACCCACTGAGCAAGACTTATTAAATTGCTCTAATAAAATTAAATTAGACATCTTGTGGAAATCGCCGTTAACACCGGCGAGAGACAACCATCGGAAAAACAACGTTTCGAGCTCAAAAGCATGCTCGTGAAATAATTGGTCTTGTTCTTTCTCAAGACTGCGAAATGCTGATTGGACGGACTCTTTGGTCTGTACGAACCTGTCAAGCAATTTTAATTTAACCTGATCGTAATCGTGCATAGTAGCTGTGCTCATTTGATCGCACACCTTTACTAAAATTTCGCCTAACACGGGTTGGAAACCTACTACCCATTCACTCTTTGGAATTCGTTGAGTTTCCATTGTACCTTCAAAGATTTTTAAAAAGTAATTGATTTCCGATTTCGGACCCCAATTATTTAACAATCTAACGGCATCGGAAATTTTTCCGGGCCGTGGACCTGAATTTACATTTGGCCAAACCTGCACTGGATTGGTACCGTCTGCGTTTCGTAATCTAGCTAATTCTATCTGTCTATTAGCAAGTTCTAACTCGTGTTCGAGTTTCTTAATGGCCAGCACCGTAGCAGCATCGCTAATCTGGGCGGCGGTGTCGCTTAGCATTAATTCGTGTGCCCGTGCCTTATCGGCGTCGGCTAGTTTTAAAGCTTCAAGTTTCAACTGTTCTGTTTTAAGGAAAAGTTCGTTCTCCTTGAGAGCGATCTCCTTTTTGGCCAAAATGGCAGAATCACGCTTTTCTATGGCACTGAGCAGTTCGTTTGACAGCTCACCAACGCGAGTTTATCATCGTTAAATGCAATCTTTAAAACATCTACGGTCTCGTGTCTAGTTTCACACACCGTTAAACCCAAATTCAAACAAGCTTTCTTTAAGTCTTTTTAGTGAATATGATCGATTAATGCTTCTAAATCTTCCATGTTGAAAGTAAGGTTAGTTCAAATTTTTAAAGAAAAAAAAACGTTCTAGTTTTAAATCTTTACAGTTAAAATTGCAGCCGCAAAATAACTCTCTTAAAAGTTAAAAAGAGCGAGTATTTAAACACTTTTCTTATAACTCAATCCAGTCAGGGACACAAAAATACAATCTTATATTACCTAAGCACTCAGGTGGATACATAAAATAAACACTCGGCCTGGCAACCGAACTATACCAATGTGCACTAACCTGAATTTTCATACACAATCGCTGTGCGGTCCGTCATCCAATCACCCATCGAAGATCGGATCCAAATGTTGTCGTGGTCGTCCTTCCAGTTGAAGTTTGAACACCGTCACTTGTGAAGTCCTGTGGAGTTTCACTCTTGGAGCATCATATCCTCTTTTTCAGTGGCTGACTTCTCCAGGGGTTGAAGGAACATCTGCCTTCCGAAGGCATGCCTGCTGCTTAACGACTTGTGAAGGGAGGGTTGCCGCTTCCCGGCTCCAGCTGGATACGGGGTGGTTTTTGCCTTTTGTTGTCTTATGGCTGACATCTGCTTCTGTAGCGTTTTTAGCTTAGCTACGGACGTCTCTGGAGGTTGCAGTTTTGATTTTACTGCGACATCTTCTTCTTAAGATGAACTGGCATGGTAGTATGGCAGGGGGGAATGAGTGTAGTGGCACAGCACCTTTAAATCCCACCACTGCCACCAATTGTAGCGGCGCTTACAGGGTCTTGAGGTGCCTACTGTCTATAGCACCGACATCTGGCGTACATGTGGTAATCGTAGAGTAAATCATAAATGGCGGTTATTACTTTGTTGTGAAAACAGCATAGCGTGTCTACTGCACGGTTAGAAGAAGAGCGTCAACGTCCTAACTAAACTTTTATGACCTATCTATCACGGTTTACTGCCACCACGATGGGTAGTTAATTTAATTGCCTACTTCGGAGTTAGAATAAAAATTGATTTGTAATTAAAATAACCCTTGCAAATTAAATCGGACTCGAAGTCAAGATTTGTTGTTCAAAACAACTTTCTTTTCTGTTTTAATAAAACATGAC